>JANHFM010004452.1:144790-175293 GCA_032468115.1 Grayia smithii
CACAGTGGTTAGAATGCAGTACTGCAGGCTACTTCTGCTGCCTGCCGGCTGCCTGCAATTTAGCAGTTCAAATCTCATTGGCTCACGGTTGACTCAGCCTTCCAACCTTCCAAGAGCGGTAAAATGAGGATCCAGATTGTTGGGGGCAATGTCCTGACTCTGTAAACCCCTTAGAGTAGGCTGTAAAGCACTATGAAGCGGTATATTAGTCTAAGTGCTATTGCTATACAGCACTACATTGTTGAGAGAAAAATACTAACTTTAAACAAGAAACCAAATATTTGGAGTTTGATGCAATAAATTATCTTTTAATAGCATGCACAGCTCAATGGTCATAAGAATGTAAAGAGCACCCAACTAAGCAAGGTTATGAGTTATATAGTCCCAGAACTGTTACATAGAAATTAAAGAACATAAATCATGCTATGAACTTTACAGCCAGAATCTTGATACTGCTATGAGATTTCACATTCCTACAAACGCTCCAGACTCTTCTTCTAATACTAGCACCTTCTAACATATACAGTATCATTTATTGTACTCATCTGGGCTTCGTTTTACACCAGGAAAAGGGCAACAATCTGGTTTCTGTTATCTGTCTCCTTGTCATTCAGGGTCATTAGGCTGTTCTTCTGTTCTAATACACACTTCAGAACTATATGGAAAAGTTTCCCACATTCCTCCATTTCCTTCCTCTGCAGGTAGACAAAATGTTAGGAGAAGGCCAAAATAATAAAGTGCAGATCATCTATCCAAATAAATTTTACATATTTGATGGCAGGAATTACAAACAGTACAACAAGCATCACAAGAAAGTACAATAGATGGCTTTCAAGGACAGCCCCATGTAAATCAAGAGTAATCTAATCAGATTAATCTAATCAGAAGAGTAACAAAGAGGATTAGAGGCTAAAACCAGTGGTGGGTTGCTCCCGGTTCGGGCCGGTTCGCGCGATCTGGTAGCGGTGACGCTGTAACGTCACCGAACCGGTTCTCCATGACCGGGAGCTGGGCCCACCCATGCACCCGTACTTACCATTCTCTGTGCTCTGCGCGCTCTGCGCTTGCGCAGAACACTTTTTTGAGGGTTTTTTCCTCAAAAAAAAGTTACTGCGCATGCGCGGAGTGCCTGTTCAGTGCGCACACTCGCGAAGCATGTGCATCGTCAGAACCGGTAGTAAAGGTAAGTAGAACCCACCCCTGGCTAAAACATATGACTCAGGTAAGAATTGGGTACTGGTATGTCTAATCTAATAAAAAGAAAGACTGGGGTGACATGATAACAGTGTTCCAATACTTGAGGGGCTGCCAAAGGAGGGGGGGGTCAACCTACACTCCAAAATACCTAAAGGCAGGACAAGCAGCAATGGATGGAAACTAATCAAGGAGAGAAGCAACCTAGAAATAAAGAGAAATTTCCTCAAAGTTAGAACTGCTTGCCTCCAGAAATTGTGCATGCTCCATTGCTGGATGTTTTTAAGAAGAGACCGTACAACCATTTGTCTGAAATACTATAGGGTCTCCTTCCATAACATGGGGTTGAACTAGAAGACCTCCAAGGTCCTTGCAACTCTGTTAATTCTTTTAAGTTTGTTAGTTCATTTTTGGGTTCCTAGGAATGACCCAGGGGCCTGAGGGAGTAGAGAAGAAGCAACTGCGTTGGCGAGGTTCCCACCTGTTAGATTTCGGCATCTTTTTACCAGCATGAAAGCCGATGCCATTTCCACCCTCTTTCTAACCCGCGCTGCCGCCGCACGTGCCTCCTTCCTGGAGCTCAGCGAGCTTGTTGGGTGCTGTTCCAGCGGCTATTTACACGCCCCGCGCTGGAGGAAGGCGGCGCCTCCACTTTCCTTCCCCTCTTTTGGATCTGATGTGCTTTGGAAAGCTGAGGGCGGGGCGGGAAAGGGGAACCTAAGCTTCGCTTGTCCTCTGGGAGAAACCCACCACTTCACTGGAAAGGCCGTAAGGAAAATCGTAACCCGGTGGAGAAACTACTGGGCTCTTGCTCGACTTGATTGAGCGTCTCTTTCTCTCTCTCTCTCTCTCTCTCTCCTTTTCGCTAAAGGCCCCTCCCACCGTTTCCGAAAAGGCGCTTCCATTCCAGCGCCCATAAAGTAATCCCTAAACAGGCTGCGGGATCTAAAAGGCCCGACGGGATCTGCCGAGGGGAGCGGGGCGCCGGCCCGAAGCCTGAGCTGGAGAGAATCATGTTCAGGACGGCGCCTGGGAACTCCCGCTCCCTTGTTCTCTGCAGCTGCACCGCTGGAGGACTGCGCCTAGCCTAGCCCGAGGAAGCATGACGAAGGGCCCTGGGCGCCGATCCTGGGCTCTGGTAGCCTTGCTCGCCCTGTTCACAAAGCTGGCGTCGAGCCATCCGCAATGCCTGGATTTCAAACCGCCTTTCAAGCCTCCTCGCCCGCTCACTTTCTGCGTGCAGTACTCAAACTTCGGCTGCTGCGACGCGGGGCGTGATGCTGCCCTATTGGAACGTTACTATCGCATCAGCGAGCATTTTGACCAGGCCACCTACACCGCTTGCGCCAGCCACCTGCAGAGCCTCCTGTGTCAGGTGAGCGGAGGGCGGGCGCGGGCCAGATCTCCTCCTCCTCCCACGGTACCACCACCACCGCTGCATCCATCCATCTCTTTTTTTTCCCCCAGCCGCTCTGGATGGATCCTGGCGCAGATCCTGCTCCCACAGGCAAGGCTGCCTGTGTCCATCTCATTTTGTCGGTAGAGCCCATAATTTGGTTTATCTACCTGCAGAAGTTCTCTTCCAACTTCGGTGTCAGGCATAATTGTATCTATTGGGGCTGCCGTCCTCGGTCTGCTGTCCTTGGGATTTGTTGGACTTCGGTTCCCAGGTTTCATCAGTAGCAAAAGGAGTGAGAGTTGTCCTGCAAGCTATCTGGAAAGCATTTGAAGACTGCTTGAAATAGAAAGTGTGAAAAAGACCTTTGCTGTCAATCAGAATACTGGAGTAGATCAAGGAGGTGACCTTGCTGCTGTTAAAGGAACATTAGGGGTGTCCTTCATTTTAATATAGTTTAGCAGGTACAAAGGTCCTCAGACAGTAGGATTTATAAGTCCTATTGTATAAGTCCCTATTGTATAAGTCCCTATTTAGGCAAGATGTTATGCAATACCATTTCACTATTTTCTGTTTTGTAGTTCTTTTTTTTGCCAGCTTCCTAATTATCTATTTTTAGTTAAAATAAATCTTTAAAAAGTTAAATGGGAAGGGGATCTGTTAAGAATCAAAATGGATATCCAAGAACAGTGCCCATGAGTTAATGGGCACTGCATAACTCAGCATTCTTTTCCTCCTTTTACCTTTCAGTAATTGCAGATCCTATATAGCTGCTTAGTCCTAGTCCAAAAATATGTGTTATTAGGTGGGTGAAAGGGATAATTTACTACCTCATATAGAATAGAATAACAGTTGGAAAGAACCTTGGAGATCTTGCAGTCCAACCCATTGCTCAGGCAGGAAACTCTAGTCTATACCATTTCAGTCAAATGGTTATCCAATCTCTTCTTAAAAACTTACAGTGTTAGAGCATTCACAATTTCTGGAAGCAAGTTGTTCCACTGATTAATTGTTCTAACTGTCAGGAAATTACTTCTTAGTTCTAGATTGCTTCTCTCCTTGATTAGTTTCCACCCATTGCTTCTTGTCCTGCCCTCAGGTATTTTGGAGAATAGCTTGATTCCCTCTTCTTTCTGGCAACACATGAAATACCAGAACACTTCTATCATGTCATCCCAGTCCTTCTTTTCATTAAACTAAACATACTAGCAATTCCAGCAACTAAACAAAGCAATTCCAACTAAACAAACTAGCAATTCCAGCAACCATTCTTTATGTTTTAGCCTCCAGTCTCAATCTCCTAATAATCTTTGTTGCTCTTCTCTCTCAGCATCTTTTTAAAATCATGTCGACTAAAACTGGATGCAGTATGTGCTTGTGCCACTTGATTTCCTCTATACACATTGAAGACTGATCCTCTAATCATCCCAAATGCAAATACTAGTGACAACTTGAAGGTCTTCCTTATAATATGTGTACTAATTGTTTGTTTGTAAAAGTTTCTGGACCAAGGTCATGCAGATGCCTTTTATTTATTTTTGGTTTAAAATCATTTCGTCTGTTCCTAAGCCATGAGCTTTCCTCCAGCACCAGGTGTACTGGACAGGTCTGAATGAATGTGCTGTGTGCTTCCTATTTCTATAAGATTACTACGCCTGGTGATTTACTATGCATCCTTTCTCCACTTGCCTTTTCAGCAATGTCAATTTCCAACAGAACAACAAATTAAATATTTGCTTAAGTTTCACTGTCCTAACTTTTCTGAATTTGCTGAGAACTACCGTACTTCCATTCAAATGGCAGCTTTGTCTCATATTAGCTATATTATATGATTGGTTATGCCTTATCCAGTGGTGGGATTCAGCCAGTTTGCACCACTCTGGGAGAACTGGTTGTTAACTTTCTGAGCAGTTTGGTGAACTGGTTGTTGGAAGAAATCATTAGGGCAGAGAACCGGTTGTTAAATTATCTGAATCCCATCATTGAATAGAGGAGAGTCTGCAGCATTGTTGTAAGCAAACTCAGCAAGAGATATGAGATCAGTCCGGTTGTCTTGCTAATAAGAAGCAGCATTTTAAATAGTACTGCAATAGCTGTTTAACCTCACCTTCTCTGTTGGAAATTAGATGTAGGATGAATGACATGACTTTCAATATTTAATCATTGCTAGGGGGTCTTATTACCTGATTGACATATCTATAGATACATTCCGAAAGAACTTGAGCCATTAGGAATTTCTTGCAAGGAATTAAATTAGTCAATTTGGTAAATAAATCCATTATTATCAGTTTGGTAGTATACCCCACATTGGAGGATGATTGGTGATATAATTTAGTGAAAAGAATGTCCCAAGGTTTTGGGGGAGGGCATGTTCATTGATTGCAACAATCCAACTGCTCTATCAGTGATTGGTTTTGCTCTCCCAACAAACTTGACAAGGACACATAATATTATCTGTGGATACATGACCACCCAAATTCTCTGAGGGTTCTTTGTTGGATTCTGAACATTCCCTCATATCCTGCTTCTTGAGCACAGTTATACTACTACTTTTCCCCCTAGAGGACAAGGCACATTTAAATGTCCATTGTGCAACAGCTACACTCCCAACACTGTGAAAGGTGAAACATGTCTTGTTTGGCTTCCTTGAGTTCATGCCTGGATGCATGAACTCAAGGAAGCCCAGCAAGATACCATTTAACCTTTCACGGTGGCATATGTACGCTGGAGCAGTTGTGCTTAATTGGATCAAAGAGATCACTGTTCCCTTCCTGCACCCAGTTTTTAGAGTTGACCTGCATTACAGTGGGACTCAAAATTGCTTGCCTGCAGTATTGTTGCTGGGAGGGGGGTGCAGTGATTGACAGTTCTTTCTCTTGAATTTCAGCTTGCTCTTGGGTTGACCAGGAGAATTGCTGACCCTTTCTCTATAGTGGTTTACAAGTCTGCTATAGTGGTTTTACAAGTCCAGCAAAATTAGAGATTTTCTGTAGAAGTAAGCAAAGCCTAGTAAACACTGCACCTCTTGTATTGTGTGTGTGTATGTGTGTGCGTGTATATGCCCTATGATAGAACAGATTATGCATTTGCTGAATCCATCTGTATAATCTGTAGATAATCAGTAGTATCTAAAATGTCTGCAAAATTGTCATTCATGAATCTAGTAAAATCATTTCACAATTAAGCAGGCCAAAAGGCATTACTGTATGTTCAGATTTTCCTTATCTTGTATCAAAGGCTGTTATAAATATTCCTGTCCTTCCTTCATTCTGATTAGCTTGTAAGCATTTCTCAATTCTAGTTTTGTAAAGATGTGTGCTTCTTGTACACTGATCTGATCTAATAGATGTGCGATAAACCAGAGTAGACAATGATCTCCAATTGTTACTTTGTTCACATTTTTGTAGTCACAACTCTACAGGTTCTCTGTCCTTTTCCTTCAGATTGACTGCTGTTCTTCCTTGTCTGGTGTTTAGTGGTTAGCTGGGTTCCTTGAGTATCAGAGGTATGTCTTGAAATTGGAAAAGAGTAGGAGACTTGCAAGATAGATGTTAGACCTCCAAATAAGCCAAATAACAAACATGACTAGATGAGCTATTTTTTTTTTTTAATTCCATTTATACCCCGCCCTTCTCCGGAGACTCAGGGCGGCTTACAACTTTTTTTTGAGCACAACTTAATGTGCTCAGCAAATTTACTTTATTGTAAGGCTATATTTAAAGAATCTTGCAAGTCTGAGGTACGACATTTCCCATTACTACTTTTAATTGCTTGATCCATTAAAGTAGGTCCTTTCTAAGTTGCTTCCTCAGATGATTAGCTATGTGGTGCTCCTGCCTCTCTTGACTGATTGTTTCTCTGCTGTCCCATTCTTCTTTTGCCCTAAAATCATTCCCAGAAAAGAAAAGAAAAAACCTTAGAAGCATACAAAAGACCAGAACACATCTTCTCCAGCACCAACACACAGCTAAGCAAGGATTAATACCTGGCAAATAATCAAGCAGAAAATAATATCTTAATTGAGGTATTGAACCGTTGTGGTGCAGTGGTTAGAGCACAGTACTACAGGCTACTTTTGGTAACTGCCAGCTGCCTGCAATTTGGCAGTTCAGATCTCACCAGGCTCAAGGTTGACTCACCTTCCATCCTTCCAAAGTGGGTAAAATGAGGACCCAAATTGTTGGGGGAAATATGTTAACTTAGAGAGGGCTGTAAAGCACTTGAAGTGGTATATAAGTAAGTGCTATTGCTATTTCTAATTAAGGAATTATCATGGAATAAATCATATACCTCAACACTGGAAGGCAAGCTATTGTACATAAACAGTGAGCAAATCACACATTCACCAGCACTATTGACCTTACAAACAAGCTCAGAAATACCAAAGATTCCACAGCTCAAGTCTGCCATAATTTAGAAAGGAAGAATGACTGACTGACTGAATGAACGAATGAAAAAAGCTAGTTTGGTTTAATGGCTTCAGACTACTTTGACAACTCATATGTGGCTTAAATGACACTGTAATTTACAATAGTAAAATATAGCATAATGTTCATAATGTGTGAATTCAGTCAACATTTATTATAAAATAAATCATTGTAAAATAACCCATGACTCAGTATATTACGTTTCCAGTAATTGGTCATTATGTAGAATCCTTTAGTATGAAAAACATGCTAGCTTCAAGGCAAGAACTGATAAAAGACATATATGAAACTGTCAGTTAGAAAAATGTTCATTAAGCATAAGTACAAGATTCCACATTTTCCGCCAATGCATTATTTCTTGTGGTAGATGGTTGTAGGCATAAGGCTGTAGTGTGAATTATTTGCTACTGATTACAGAAGTCTGGTAGTATTCTGTTATGGTCAGTACACAGATATTGCAGTTGTTTCCTGAGCATAAATCATCTTAACTAACAATTTTTATGATTTACTGGCAGAGGCTTTTGTGATAGTTCTTTAATGTAGCAGCCTTTCATTATAGTTTCATTGAATCCTTGGAACTTATGGATTTAGATCATCAATTTCTTGACAATGAAGTCAATTTTTACATAGCTTAAATTTAAAGTGAACTTTCAGTATATGTAAATAAATTAATGTAGAAAGCAATTTTGTTTTAAAGTGATAATTTTCAAAAACTTGATAGTTATGAAGCCAGTTTCACCCTTTGAATATTTGCAAAACTGGTATCTGAGAGATTCAAAAAATTAATCCAACAGTGGAAAGATTGGCAAAAAAAAGGTTGGATATCAAAATTTAAGATTTTTTTAATTAAACTCATATATTCCCTAAACACTTCATTAGTTTTTACTATTGTCTGTATTTGGCATAAATTTGCTACATTTCAATTTTCAGATAGATTGGTCTTCTCCATTTTAACCCTAAAAGGTTTTAAAAAGAATATCTGGAAATTTTAAAAAATCTATTTTTTCTATTCCTGTTAATGTGACATACGCTAATGCTGTTTTGTCTGGGATGGGGTCTGTCATATATTATAAATTTTATTTATATCAATATAAATTAGGATTAAAACTTATTTTTTAATACATTTCATTAAAAAGTTTTGAGTACTTAAAATCTATCACAAACTAATACAAAATAGAAGAAATAGAGAAGGAAAAAAGAAAACACAAAAGTGCAGTGAGAAAAAAATAAAAAGAAATAGAAGCTTCCGATTTCTTCTGCAGTAAGTATGATTACAAAGTTATCTCTTACTGCATAATTAAAAAAAGCTCACTTTTTTCTATTATCTGTTTTTTTTCTAATCAAAACCACACGTGCATTTTTTTTCTTTTTCATGAAAAAAAATCTATGAGGGGTTTCCAATCAGCCATAAATGTAGATACTAACTTTTTGGGATCAAAGAAGGTTAATATAACCACCTCTCCAAGTTCTGTTATCTTCACCAACCATTTCTCCATTATGGATAGTGTCAAATCCTTCCATTTTTGTGAGTATAATAATAATGCTGCAGTTGTCATTATTTATCTATTTACTTGTTCAATTTCTGTGGCTGCCCATCTCAGTCAATGACATATATAAAAACTAAGTTTCCTGTCCATTAGTCTTAAATAAAAAAAATCTGTTAACAGTTGTAAAAAAATCATGGAACAATTTCCTTCCCTTTTTATTTGTTAAAAGATGGCTGATATTTTACAGCGGCAGTTGTTGACATGGACTAAAGTGATTCTCACAGCAGAACATTTAGCCAACATGTAGTTAAAATTAACTGAAATTCAGTTAATATTCAACTCATTCAATTTCAGTAACAATTGAAAATTATTACTTGTCTATATGGTACGGTACAACTTTAAAAATAATGTTCCATTTCATCACTTTTTTAATGTGATCCATGGCTGATCAGTTTTCCCATAGCAAGCATAAGTCTGGGCATCCTTGTCCAGGGATGGGAGTAGTGGATAATTTGTAGTATTCTGCTTTACCTTTATGTGCTCTTTCCCATTTTCATTCCTCATTTACTTTCCCATTATCACAGGAAATTCCATGTATGGGAAGTTTGCTTGGTAGAAAATAAGATGCGGAGGATGTTGCAATGCAAAAACAGTTGAGTAGAATGCATTCTGAACTCTTACCTTATTTGTTCTCAGGATTCTCAAATATCTTTGTAAAGTTAAGTAGTGCAAGAAAGTTCAGGAGTGGTTGTGTATTCACCATCCGGGGTGGTGATGTTAAATATACCTCCCTGTTTTCCATTTCTTTCTTTTTGCCAGCTTTGCAATTGAGAAATAGTGACTAGAGTTCCCAAATCTCTGGTTTGGCCTTTAATTTGAAATTCATCAAATCTATAAAAAAAATGGATAAATTTCTTGTTGAATTTTTATTTTATTTTAATTTAATTTAATTTAATTTAACAAATAGAAGCAATTTATAGTGAGTCATATAAGACAGTGATAAGCCACATCAAATTTGATATTTCTAGATAATTTCTAATCCATAGTTTATTTTTCTTATGGTATTTTTCTTGTCTTTCTATAGGGATTAAAGACACACAGGAGCCTTCATGGATATAGTTGATACATTTAATCATTTAATTCCTACTGAACACTTAGATGATGCCCTATTTCTAGGATCCAACCTGGAGAATGAAGTCTGTGAGGATTTTAGTACAAGTCAAAATGTCTTAGAGGATTCGCTGAAGAACATGCTCAGTGATAAGGACCCTATGCTAGGATCTGCAAGTGCTCAGTTCTGTTTGCCTGTTTTGGATAGCACTGATCCCAATTTCCAGATGCCTTGTTCTACAGGTAACTCTTAATATTTTCAAGTCTACACTTTTAAATAGAGCAGTATTGTAGTGTTTTCCCCTTTTTTGGTTTGAAAATACATTTTTCTTTCTGCTCTGCTTTATAGCATAGAGCAAAACGTTAAACTGCTAGTTGTCCCTGAATTCATTTGAAAATTCTATTTAAGAAGCTTTAAAGGGAATAATGGAGAGGCATGTTGCTACAGACTATTTTTTCTGTGAAGACACTGGTGTGCCTATTACTCTATCCTTCACTTTAAAAGATAGCACTTAGACCTGTACCGCTTTACAGCCCTCTCTAAGTGGTTTACAGTAAGCATATTGCTGCCAACAATCTGAGTCCTCATTTTACTGACCTCGGAAGGATGGAAGGCTGAGTCAACCTTGAACCGGTGAGACTTGAACTGTCAAACTGCTGGTAGTTGGCAGTCAGCAGAATTAGCATGCAATATTGCATTCTAACCACTGCACCACCAAGACTCGGAATAATATATGTTAATATAACCAAGGAATATGTGGAATCTTCTTTAAAAAGCCAAGAAAAGTCTATATAATATAAGCAAAGTTCCACTTCGACAATGGAAGTTTCTCTCGACCCTTCACAAATCTGTGTCTAGATAGAGCTTCACTCTGCAGAGAGATTTGTGGAGTGGGGGCATCAAGAACAATGCGGAATAAGTTTGATCAGTTGTAAAGACCATTCTGCAGACCTAATGGGTTGTAGTGCTGCAGAATAGGATGTAACTTTGGACATACTTTTTTTAAGAGAATTTAATTGTTGTGTATTGTACTTTAGCACGGAAAGTTTTTTAAGATGACCTTTAGAACTTTGCTATAAAGTGATCCTGTTAATCGGAGTGTGTTTTTTGCTGAATAGCTATCAGTATAAAATGAATATATTGACCTTCTGTAAGAAATGAATAGGACATTGTTTGATATGTGGTCATGTTTGAGTTTCAATATTGATCCTTGGATGTTATAAACAATTTAAATTGGCATGTGTCACAACTCTTAAACATTCTGTATCACTTCCCCTCTGTCTTTCTAGCTATTGTGTGTGCTTCATCCCATGTCATTGCTATGGCTTGTCAAATCTTAGTCCCTTGTTGTTTCTTGAAAAAAGTAATAAAAATAATAATTCCATTACCATACATATAATTTGAAATGTAGAAGAGGTTTGTTGTGAAACAGTATGAACATCCATCTGTATCTTAAGCCAATGAAATAAATGATTTTGAAGATGTGTTAGACTTGTTCTGAAGAGAAGCTTAAGCCAATCCTTATCTATGGTAATATAGTTAATTACATCAACTTTGCTAATAGTTAAGAATGCCACCCATGTATAACATATCTAGGAAGGGACTTTATTTTATTTTATTCGTTTATTTGTATATAAGAAAACATAACTTCATTGAACATTATTATATTTATCTCTGAATAAATTTTTGTAGGATTGGGGTAATTGAATCTAGAAAAAAAATATCCTGAATCTAGGATATATTTTAATTATCACTTTCTTGAAAATAGCAAGATCTAGATTTTGAATTCTCTGATGAATTCAACATTGAATAGCATTGATAATTATTTTAGTCTCAGTTATCTACAGTGATCACTGAGATGTTATAGTACACTCAGTATTAAGTTAATGTAGCGGTACATAAAATTGTGGTAAAATCCTCTTAAAAATAAATTGTACTGAAACGGTAGAACCTTTAGAATAAGTACTGTTGGAAAATAATAGGTACATTATCTTTTTTTTTATTTTATTAATGGCAATTTTGGTAAAATTGGTTGATCA
This sequence comes from Grayia smithii, assembly GCA_032468115.1. Classification (NCBI taxonomy): domain Eukaryota; kingdom Metazoa; phylum Chordata; class Lepidosauria; order Squamata; family Grayiidae; genus Grayia; species Grayia smithii. Next base: position 156,445 of record JANHFM010004452.1, read on the forward strand.
TCAAGAATAGACTGGTAGCGACTTAAATTTTTGAGTGCTTGAGATGAGCATAGGCGTCTGGCTCATTGTTTAAGTGGGGTCTTGTCTCTACTCAATGTGACTTTGGTGCTCCTTGACAAAATATCCATCACATTGTGTCTGAATGTCCATCAAGAGCTTACATCGGTCCAATGTCTGATTTTTTTCAACATAGACAACCCTGTCCTTCAATGGCTGGGTGGACTGGACATTAACATTTGAACCACTATAAGTCCATGTATTTGCCATACGCTAAAGAAAGAAAGGAGGGGGGGAGAGAGAGAGAGAGAGAGGCATGCCTTCAGCTAAAGTTCTACGTTTTCTGTTGAATTTTGAAACTCTTGAGGGGGAAGTGAGTGTAGATGCTCAAAGTATGCACAATATATGTTACTTATAATTATCTATGAACTATTATGTTGAAACAAAAATGTCTAGATATTTGGAATTATAACAGCATAAATGGCTCCATTTTGTTAAAACAATTATTTCTTAACTGTATTTTAGATTATGTTATTCAAACAAGTTAGAGTATTATAAGAGATTAGAAAGTTGCTCCTGATTCAGTGATTCTTCCAACTAGCTACCGTATTTTTCAGAGTATAAAACGCACCGGAGTATAAGACAGCTTAATTTTTGGGGAGGAAAATAGGAAAAAAAAATCTGCCTACCAGGTATTCATCTGACTAGCGTCCTTAGTCTGATCAGCTTCAGCTTGGGGATAAAAAACAGCTTCTAAAGCACAACTGATCTTTGGAGAGAGAAGCAATGAGAAAATGGCCATTCCTGTTTGAGAATTCAGATCTTAGGAACACATACCTTATTTTTCGGAGTATAAGGTACACTTTTTTTCCCTCCTAAAAGAGGCTGAAAATTTAACTGTGTCTTACACTCTGAATGTAGCTTTTTGGAAGCTTTTTGGAAGCCATAATGAGGTGCTAGCAAGTGAAGTGCTTTGCCTGCTCCCTCCAACTCTCAGCTGTGAAGTTTTTTTCAACCCTACTAAACTGCTAGTGCTCTCCGTGGTTTGCCTGCTTTCCTCATGACACACCTCATTTTGAAATTGAAGAGAAATATATTAAAAAATGCATCTTACATTAAAAAAATAAATACCAACTTTACTCAAGGTCTCTGAACACTGTTAAGTCTAATGAGCATTGCAGTAATCATTGAAAACCTAGCATCTGCAGAAGGCTTTTCCTTAAATTACTATTTTATAATAAAGAAATAATAAAAAAAACAAAATATAATTGTATAGAAGACAGTGTCCCATCCCAAATAATAGCATTAATATTAATTTGAAGGGAATATATATATATATCTGTATACATCAGGACTTTAGATATTTGCCTCATTATTGGCTCATGAGGAAGTGCAATAAGGCAGGATGCAAAAGAATTCTCCCACTGACTCTTATGCATTTGTTTTCAGGGAAAAATATTTTTTCTCATCTCTTAAGCTGTTCCCTCTTCTCAGCTACTGGTAGTATAACGATGCCCAGTGAAATGTTTCCCTTAAACAGCTATACCTTTTATTGCATTTCAAAATTATTTTTGAAACTAAGGAGACTTTCCAAAAGAAATTATAATATGTGTGGGATTTATTTTTTAGATAAAGATATTGAGAGGTCTTATTAAATATGAAGGTTATGCCTTAATGCATGGAGAAAGCTGTCTTATGTTAGATCAGACCATTGGTTTATTTAACACAGTATTAACACTGACTCCCCATGTCTCTCCAAGATTTCAAGCAGAAATTAGTCCAAGCATATACTTTAATTCCTGAGGTACTCTCTGTCCTTCCTAGAATTCAGATACCATTTGAAAAATCAGTATCATAAGATTGGAAGTTGGAAATTGGAAGATTGGAGGGAATAAATTAATGCAAATTAGATAAAGACCAAAAGGTTTTTGGCCCTTTCTATCTAGTTCTTCTTGGCTTACCTTAATTGTTTGCATTTAATTTGATATAGTTTTGTTTTTTGCTTTTCCAAGTTTTCTTTAGTTGAAAAACATTTTTTTAAGTTAAGTTTCAGCTTTTATATTGCAGTGATTTAAAATAAAAATTTATTGAATGAATTTTAACAGAATATTATAATTTATTTTACCTGAACATTATAGCTTTCACTTCATAATACTTCTGTTTTTTCACTTAAAATATCATTGTGTTTAGTTTTCTGGACTATGGTAATAAATAAGCTATTACAAAGTAATTTATCAGCAGTTCTATTTTGCTGTTTGTTCGCTACTAAGAATAATAATACCCTGTTTTCCCCAAAATAAGATATCCCCTGATAATAAGCCCAATTGGGCTTTTGAGTGTATGGCAATAAGGCCAAGTGCTTATTTCAGGGTTCAAAAAATATAAGGCAGGGTCTTATTTTTAGGGAAACACCATAATAAACTAATTTGGAATCTGTGTAAAGTTGATTGACTCATGCCTATGTTCCCTTTTCTGCAGCTAGTTTTCAGATAGGTGAAAATCATACATTTTTATAATTTTTTCATCATTTAGTGCTTGCCCTTCCTGTGACTGTTTCAAAATTGTTATGTGTTTGTTTTGTTGTATTACATATTCATGCATATAATATGAACTATAAATACACATCGAATAGAATGTTTACACTCTTTCATCCTAAAATTCTTCCAGAGTGGCTAATGCAAGGTCAATAAAAGCAGGGTGTTTATTTATTGATTCAATTTATGGCCTACCTTTTCATTTAGGAGTCATAACATTATTTTTTATTTTTCAACAACAACAAATCTGTGGGACAGATTGAGCTGAAAGAGAATTTGTGGCCTATAATCACCAGTGAATTTTCCTGGGAGAAAGCAGATAGAATGTAGATCTTCCTGGTTCCAATCCAGCACTTGAACCACTATGCAACACTGATTCTCTGTCTATAGTAGGGATGTCAAACTCAAGTCCCGGGGGCTGGATCCAGCTTGCAGGGTGCTTAGATCTGGCCCACGGACTACTCTGGAGACATTGAAGAACTGACCCGCAGTGCCTCTGCCAGCAAAAATGGAGCTTGGGAGGGCCTCAGGTTGCCCTCCGGAGCTCTGTTTTTGCTGGCCGAGGGTTGCAGGAGGCCATTGCAGGCGAAAACAGCTCAGGAGCCTTTTTTTGTTGGCAGAACACTCGAACCACCACAGGCGCCCCCGACATGAGTGATGTTGAGCTGGCCATGCTCTTCCTGGCCAGCCCCCCCCCCATCTCCCCAAGGTCAAATACAACCCTGATGTGACCCTCAATGAAATTGAGTTGGCACCCCTGATCTACAGCCTTAAATAATAAAATTCAGAGGCAAGGAAAGCAATGGCAGGCAAATTATATCATATAATTAGCAGACTAGAATGGAAGAAATCCAGGAATAGAGAAAGCAAATTGAGGTTTTTCCTTAGCAAGGTCAATAGATCCAATTCTTTTAGCTCTACTACAACTTGAATTTCAGATTTATCATTTACATATGCAGAAATTTATATAGTCTTCTTTTGAATACAGTTGGTGCCTATTTAATTTCTATTTTGCTTTGCTGCCTTAATCATTTTGTTGTTTCTTCATTGTGGCATAATAAATATATATGATATATTAATATAAATAATTGAAGCTGAATTGGCTTAAAATGAAGTCTGTTTTTTGGAAGATTGATTGCATTGTTTCCATTTTAAATCATTTCTATTTTTAAGAAGCATTAAAATTATACAATAATAGATGACAGCTAGTGTTATTGGTAATATATTCTGAATAGAATAGCCTGTGGTGAGAAATCAGGAGTGTCAAATTCAGTCTGTTATAACTATAAGATATATATTACATTTATTCAAAATTTTAGTAATGTACATATATTTATAGGATACTGAAAAGCTTAAACATTGGGCTTTGGAAATTACCCGTACTTGTCCAGAAGTATTTATCCAGGGAAGTAACTAGCTACAGTATTTATTTTAATTCCCTTTTCGGTGTGTGTTTTTATGTGCGTATGTATGTGTGCATGCCTTCAATTCAGTTTTTGACTTCTGGTGACTGAATGGGCTAGTATCTGCAATTTTCTTGGCAATATTTTTCAAAAGTGGCTTGTCAGTTTTTACTTATGTTGGTTATATGTGACCAATTTCATCCTATTTGAGATTTCAGATTTATGTAGCTGTAAGTCTTAGTGAGGGATTCAAAACTTCTACCAGGAATAAATCCCATGAACTCCCGGGAGGGGGGGGGGGAGTCATGTAAAACTTCAAATATGAAAACATGATATAATGTAACATCTGTATCTTTCTGTCGGACAAAAAGGGGAAGTTGGACTATATGTCACATGCTTTGAACATTTGATTCCTGTTTATCAAGCAGTGACAGCTATTACCATGAGGGTCCTTGCACAAATATATCCTGTGCACCAACTGTGGATTAGTATGGTATTACAGTCACTCATAGCCTAGTTACCTCCTACTTCAATTTTTGCAGTGAAGCCAAGACAGTTACCTTTGAAGACCGTCTGGAAGCAACAGTTACTCTAGAACAGGGGTCGGCAACCTTAAACACTCAAAGAGCCCAAAGGCCCTAACCAGAAGCCCCCTGTTCAATTCTGGAGTAAGTCTGGTTCCCCCCTCCATAGTGTCTCCTCCTAGTGTGGTGTACTTTTACCTCTACCTATTCTAAGTGAAAGCCCTATCAATTGTGGAGCTGATTGGCGACAGGGAGCTGCAGCAGAGGGCTGAAAGAGCCACATGCGGCTCCAGAGCCGCAGGTTGCTGACCCCTGCTCTAGAACATGGCTCACAAGGAGTTAAGGAGGTCTCTCATTTTACTGTTTAATATCTCTGGTCCACAAACTACTGGTTATCAGAAATGTTTCAACTATAATCTAATATAAAGCCTTAGATTGGTTTATCTTCAGGACTTTCTTACTCCTATTTTTTTTCTGTCCAACTGAAAAGTTCAGATATAGTTAGTGCACTCTTATGTCTTAGCTGTAAGGCATTGTCACCTTATGGGATCTAGGAGGTCTCCTTTGTAATTATGTCTGCCTTATGGAATTGTGTTCTTTCTGAAATTTGGATGGTTCTGGCACTGTTGGGCATTTATAAAGTTCCAGCATGCTCTGAAGTGTAACAATTAAATTCTTTGATAGTCTATCCTAATGTTTAATCCATTTCGTTGGATATCGTCTCTGATGTATAGTGACGTAGTATTATGTATTTATTATTTCTATTGCTTTTATTATTCTTTTCACTTAAGAGTTACTTTGGTAATGGAGACAATATATAAATCAATCCTCATCTGTACACGTGTTCCTTAGCTGGGCCTTAGCAATTATTTGATTTAAAAAATCAAAACAATTTATAAAACAAATGTTAATTTACTCTAGTTAAACTTTATTGTTTTGTTGTTAGCTTTTTAATCATACTGTATCTTATTGATAGTTCTTATTGCTTTTTGTACATATCTCTAATTTCCCTTGAAATCCATATTGTATAATGTTAGGTAGATTTGTAATTGTTAGGAAACTAATGGTAGGTGCTCACTGGTGTCTTTTCATCAGCCGAGGTAGAAATTTGGAATGGGGTCCATTAGGGTTAACTTTAGGGTCCTGTTATATTTTAATTTCTCATTATTGTCTTTCATACAAAGATGAAGGGAATCCTTATATTGCCAGATGAAACAAACTGTGGGTATGATAATTATGGTAATTGAATTTTAATAGGGTTACTATGAAAGGCTACATTTTGGCCTATCATTAACTAAGATTTATAAATACCAATAGAAGTAACCCATTGCTGTTGTAACTAATAACAAGAAGAGCAAGCTACTTTTATTAGAAATTTTAAAGCAGAGCCTGGACAACTATCTGCCATGAGTAGCGCTTTGCAAGTTCTTTGAAAGAAATAAATGCACAGCCTCTTTGTCAGGAATAACTTATAAAGCAGCCATGTCAGCATCCTTTAATAATTCAAAAAGTGAGCATCTCCACTCCTGTGTACTTTGAATCACCGTTTTTCAAAGTCATTGCACAGCCTTGGAAGAAAATACTCATATATTTTTTTCTAATATTTATTTTATATATTTAATAATGTAAATTTTAAACTCTTGGTTGGTATTAAAATAATTTCTGTATCAGTGACAGACAGTAAATTTCTAAATTGAATCAACACCCATTATTAGAAAATTGGAATGATAGGAAACTGAGTTTTGTAATGGAAAATCAATATAATTCCTATTTTCTGAACATAGACATTTCTAGTAGGTTTTCATTTATTGAATGTGTTCTGCAACATCTCATAAAATAAGTAAATCAATATATAGATACATACCTGCATACACTATTTTAATTTACAGTAACAAATTCCAAGAAGTATGTTTGCATGGAAATAAATCTCATTGTATTTAATGAGATGTACATAAAACTGCAATCTTATACTGTAGCCCTTAGATTTTGGCTAGATGTTTAGCAGGTGAAACACTTATTAATAGTTGACAGACTATCATGTTCTACATTTAGCATCTACAAAGAAACTATTAAAATTATATAGATAAAGGAAATTGTCACTTTTGGATCAGCTCTTTCCATTATTAAATTCTCTTTCTCTTAGGTGGGAAGGGACAGTGAGGGGACAGCTGATCCTTTAAGGACTGAGAACTTCCTGTGGCAAATCAATAAAATGTGAGTCCACTAAAAATGGCTATGACTCTTTCTAAGGACCATGTATGAGAAATAATACTGCTTTGGATGACCACTTGTTTTATCTGCCTTGTGGGAAACTTGTACATTTCATTTCCTACACATGCATTTAATCTTATTTATCTCTTTCTTCTCCCCTCCCCATCCTACCCTTCCCCATTGCCATTGCTTTCTTTATGTTTCACATCTTTCATGACATTGTAGATTTAATAAAAAGTCTTTTTAAGATTTAGGATTTTTTTCTTCCTTTTTTTTTTAGCTGTCGGACTTGATGATATTATGGATGACAGAGTTAAGGAAACTGCTCACAGTACCATTGATGAAGGTGATTTGTCATCCAACAGGAAATTGAGGGACCAAATGGATGGAACTTCAACCAAATCACCAAGAAAGTCTCCACGTTTAATGAACCAAGGTAGTTTTTTTTTTTAAAAAAAATACACATTAATAGTTATGTATTTTGTAGAGTTCCTGTTTCCGTAATCAAACATAACTTAGTGTTTGCTTGAAATAAACGTGTTTATAATTTGATGAACAGAACAATCTATAATCAAGTTACCTGAATAGATGTTGAGGATAAGCTTATTAACTTTTGTGTTTATTGTGTTAGATTACATATAAATCCACCTGTTTTTAGTGTATATTGTGTTTTTATTGGTATAAATAACACCAATATTTTTTTTTAATAGAGCCTGTACGAAGTCTGCGGCAGAGCACACTAGCTAAACGTTCAAATACTTCATCTTCTGTTCCCGCGAAGAAAACTGTAAAGTCTGGACCTGCTCAGAAGGGAGGATTGAAACAACACGATAAAGGACAGGCTAAACAGGATAATAATAACAATAATGCACTAGAGCAATTAAAAAAGATTGAGCCAAGTAACGACAGTTCCCAATTGGAAGAAACAAAAGAAATCCCACCATCATCTTCAGAATGGGTTCCATCTTGTGCAGAAACAGAAAGCACTGAAGCAGATAATGAGCATGAAATTCCCACTGAGCCAAAAGTCAAAGTGTGTCATGAAACAGGAAATTCTTCTACTTTGCCCGATTCTATTACCTTATGTAAAGAAATGGAAAATGGAGCACAGGCTGTTACAGAAAATTATGGTGCTACCATTGGAACAGAGTCAGCGTCATCTGCTCTTGTGGAGGCAGATAAAGTTACATATAGCAATAGCTTGAAAGATGAAGGTGATGAAGTTATGAAATACACATCTGAAATATCTTCATCAGAAAAGGCAAACCATAAGACCGAGGAAGAACAGAATAGAACTGAAATGGAAGATCAAAACAAGGAAACTGGGAGGAGTGATACTCTGCTTATTTCCAAAACTTGTGAAAATTCAAGTGAAATTCAGGAAGATCTTATAGTTCAGTCTAATTTTGTGGACAGAAAGGCTGAATGCAACTTAGCTTTAAAGGCTAGTGATGATATTGCTCATAATGCTAATTTGCAAAAAGAAGAAAAGCAAAAATGTTCAGATAACCTGGTAAAGGCTGATTTGAAAGACAATCTTCTTTTAAATAGCATGGAATTTGAACAGACTGATTTAAAAGATGATGGTACAAATTCTCTCAAATTAGAAGCAAGTACTTTGGAAGATAATATTATTCAAGACATTCCAACCCAAACAGTATATCAAAAGCCTGAAAGCGTAAAAATAAGAGAGCTTGAGATTGCAGGATTGCAGGAAGATGAGCATTCTGGTGTTCCCTTAAAATATCTAAAAAAGACGAAGTCCAAAAGTATCAAAACTAAACAAAATAAAACTATAGTCACACAACAAAGATTGGCTACTGTAGGCCAGGACACACACAGTAAAATTCATGTTCTTCCAAGTCCTCGTAGTCAGTCTTCGGTAAGTCTGAAACGTCACATGGAGGAGCAAGGAAACATTCAGCATTGTCAGAAAATAATTAAAGTTAAGAAACAATATTCAGATAAAGATACAAGATTTCAGACCTGTGACTCTGGAATACCTCTAAAGAAGCAAATCCATGAGGTAGGGAAAAATATTCCCCGGGGTCAAATACCAGTTCAGGTACGAAAGATAACAACAGAAAGAATGAATGACAGATCTGTCAGCCATCATGCTGGTTCTAAAGAAGGTTTACATTTGGTGTTGGGAACAGCTAATTCTAAACAAGGGCAGTTGCCACAACAGAGTCCGAAGCAGCCACAAAAATATCACCTTAAAACAAATAATTGCATTAAGGAAGAAGGAGGGAAAAAAGATACCATGGCATTACTTGTGGATTATTTAAAAGATGATGAAAAAGAGAAAATGAAAGTTAGAAAATTTGAAAAGAACCTTCAGCCTCGACAGAGAAGAAGCAGTAAAAGTCTTTCAGTTGATGAACCACCACTGTTTATCCCAGATAATATTTCTACTGTAAAACGAGAGAGCACAGAACTACTGTCTCCCAGTGAAAGCAAAAGTATCTGGATACCTAGTAAGCAGTGTGGGTTTTGCAGAAAACCACATGGCAACAGGTGTGTGCGTTAAACACATTGATTTTACAAAAAACAAAAATTGTAAGCGGCTTCTCATATTTAGAGCAGGGGTAGGTGAATTTCTTTGATGGGGATGGATGGACACATTTATTTTTTTTATCTGAATGCTTCACATTATTGATCATAGCCAATTATGTCATCATAGGACAGGATCACTATTTTTTGCTTTTTGGGGGGGGGAGGAGAATTGGAGGCTAAGTGGTGAAGTGGGGCAAACATGTTACAATGGTAGACTACAAAAGGGTTGTTCTTGGGCTATAGATGATTAAGAGATTTCCAGATAGATCTTTTGCAGTCACACATCATTCCTATCCCAATTTTAGCTTTTTGACTATCTTTTTCAAATTAAAACATAAAAGATGGAATCAGATTAATCAATTTGTAACCTAAAATCTAGAATTGTTGAAGTAAGTCAGAATGTCCTTCAGCTACACTAAGGGAGTTAAGGAAGATGAAAGAAGAAGAAGATAATGAAGAAGAAGCAAAAGAAGGAATAGATACAAGAAAATAGCCCTATATTCTGGTTGTTTGCAAAAAAAAAAAGCTTGTTTAAATGATTTGAAAATCAGAACACTTTTGGGGACGAACAATTTAATAATGGCTTTTTTCACAACTTCTGTTTTTTTCCATTTCTTCTGCTAATACTCAGAGATCACAAATATAAGCCAGGAATAAGCAAGGATTCAGATCTAACTATAAGCCACAAGTGAAATAAGCCAGGATTTGCAAACCATCCTTGGTTTCAAATTCTGGATTGGTAACAAAACAAAACAAAAAAACCTTAGATTTTTTTTAGGTGGAATTCAGTCTTCATTCTAAGGTAAAACCAAACAAATATTGCTTTAACTGAGCATTATATGTAAACCTTGCCTATGTACATTTTCCTTCAAGTAAAATCTAGTTTATTCTATGATGCATACTTCCCAGTATATATATTCCATATTTCAGCCTACCAAATAATAAATGTTTTCATGCAGTTTTTCCTGCTAGTAATATTAAAAACAGCAAGCACTATTGATAAATATTAAAATATTTTGTTAGCTTTAATAGCAAAAAATTGAACCTTGCAGCCATCCTGAATATTTTTAAAGAATACTCTTTTTTGCTGTGATAGATTTTTTGAGAATCTTTGAAAACTTTTGATGCTTTAACCTGATTTCATTACTATGTATGTGTGCAATAAAATGTACCAGCTGTTCTGCATAACAGCTTTTTCAATTCAGGTTTTTCTGGATATTGTGGACAACAATTTTATTATACTTCATGCTATATGGTTAATTAGAAGCAGTAGGTGTTATAGTTTGAAACACCTAGGAACTAAGAATGTATAGCATCTGAAATATTTACCTTGCCCTATTGCCAAGAGGAATGAAAATATTTGATACAAATTTCACATATTGTATTATCAGACAGTATAATGTAAATATGGTTTTATTTGAAAATTATTGACACGTATCCACTAATAGAACTTTCCACTAATAGAACTGTTGAAGTGAGCAGAAGTTTTCGAACTATTGTAAATTAATGCAGTTCATATCATTACTGGCATCTAACGCCTATTGAATGCATCATACAACTGAAAGGGGCTGTTTAGGCCATTAAGTCCAACTCCTCTGCATTGTATCAAATCAAATCAACATATGTGACAGGCTGTCTTCTGCTTGAAGATATCCTGTAAAGGAAAGCCCAGCCCTTGTCTTTATAATTGATTCCACTATCAAATCGCTGTTACTGTTAGAAATTTTTTTTCTGACATTCATTTGAAACCTGACTTCCTGTTAACTTAAAGCCATGATTTCTGGACTGAGAAAGAACAAATTTTGGCCTTCTGTGGACAACCTCTCAAGCATTTGTTGAATGTTGTTATATCATCTTTTCTCAATTTCAAACATGCCCAGCTCCTTCAATATTTTTTCCCATAGGCTTAATTTTTAGTCACCAGATAATCTTTGTTGCCTTTCTTTGAATCCTTTGTAGAGTATAAATGTCCAAAATTAGAATATTGAAGATGAAGCAAGATTGAGTGTAATTATTTCTTTTCATAATTTGGAAATTATGTTGATGTAGGCTAACATGGTGTTAGCTTTCTGTGCAGCCATATTATACTGTTGACTGATGATTGGTTTCAATCAGTTGTTTCTATGATCTTTTTATTAAGCTAGGTTTCCACCATCCCCATCCAGATTTTGTTTTATTTCAGAAGCCACCAACACTTTTTAAAGCCTTTAAAATAAAGGCTAATTAGAATGAGTTCAATTAATATTAAAAGACATTTGCAATAATGACTTCTGCAGTAGGGGTAGAGAGATCAATATTTTGTTACCTTGTAGAAATGGTAAATTAACAATATAAAGTTACAATTATTACTTATGTAATAAAAAAGATACTGGTGCTTGCATTGATAGATTCCAAATAATACACTTCTCTTGGTGGATCCATTTTCTTGGTTTCTTTCTCCCATACATCTAGATTCCGTACATTTCTCAGAAATTTTGAAAAGGCTACAGTTAAAAGGACAACATTACTCTGCAAGCCTCATACTGAGTTCTACCCACAATTGTCGCCCTAGATGCACACATTTTAAAATAGATCTAGATTCTGATCCATTCAATAGGATAGTGGAAGTTGATCTTTCCATTCTTTATGCCTTATAGTTACTATGGAAAGAAGCTTTCACAGTAATTTTGGAGACTAACACTTTGTGGCTATGTAACAACCATTTCAATTCTATTTGCCCAACTGCATGAATATAAATTTAAATCTAATTCATACCTATTTTAAATTAAGTATTTTTCTGGATTGGACTCATTCTATATAGTTTAGTATGTATGTTTTATATAGTTCAGTTATGAAAAAAAATCTGAATGGTACATATCTTCTACAATTTCTATTTTTTATAATGATGAATGTAATTTCTGAGCTATGCTTTTACTCAAGCGTTTATATGTATTTATTATGCATTATACAAGTTTTATATTAAATTACTTATGCTATAAGCATTTGGAAATCAGAAGAACTTAATTCTTGGCTAAACTTTCACACTGGTTTAACTGAAATTAAAGTGAAAATGACTTAGATTGCAAACAATTCTAGATTTGCATCACATCTAACTATACATATATAGGATTGGATTTTCAATTTGTTTCCATCATACTACTATAGTGTGTTTCACATACGATGTCAAGGCATGATTTGGGTTTATTGCTTTTTATTTAGCATAGTTAACTAATCCATTATGGCTTAGTATTTATTTATGAAATAATCAAATGTTTAATATTAATCTCTCTACTCTTACTGATTTATTTACAGGTAGTCCTCGACTTACAACCATTCATTTAGTGACCTTTTGTAATTACAATGGCACTGAAAAAAGTGTCTTATGTCTTTTTTTCACACAACTGTTGCAATATCCCCCTGGTTGTGTGATCAACATTTAGATGCTTGGCAACTGACTCATACCTATGATATTCATGTGATCACTTTTTTATCTTCTGACAAGCAAAGTCAATAGGGAAATCAGAGTTCCTTAACAACCATGTTTCCAACTTAACTGCAGTGGTTCACTTAACAATTGTGGCAAGAAAGGTTATAAAATGGCACAAAACTTACCTAACTGTCTTGCTCAGCAACATAAATTTTGGGCTGAATTGTCATAAATCGAGGACTACCTTTACTTACATTCCTTTTCATTATAACAATTTATTTTGTATTATTAATTTATTTGATTTCTATTAACTTCTGTAACTACAAGGTACAATAATTGCTATATCTGCATCATTCTTTAAATCATTTTAATGTATTGCAGTAAGCTATTTAAAATTCTCAGAAATAAAATACTAATATGATTTAAAGATCTCATTAAGCTGAGATCTAATAAGTGCAAATTACTTTGTAGGAAAATTAAGCTATATTAAAGAGTTTTTCCTATTTAAGTGTTGGAAAATGCTCCTTGGTAAGAAACATTGGACTTTATTATATAGCAACGTGTGTTAATTTTCTTCATTAAACTAATGACTATTTAACAAAGAAGCAAAACGGTGTTTTGAAAAAAAAAACTTTGAGATGAGAGACATGGATTTTTTGTGTATCATTTTATAAAGCATTGAAAACTTCATACTAAGTTTTTTTTTTAAAGTATATTGTCTTTTGCTTGTTACTTTGTTTTGTTTTTAAACTTGGATATGAGATGCTATTATCTAGTAAATATGTGTATTAATAAAGCTGATTTCTCCGGAAAGGCGAGGCCAGCAGTCAGGAATGGGTTCTCTCTGTGTGATCCGATTGGACTGAGTGCAAGATAATAGGCTCCTCCTCTTCCTCATGCCCCTAGCTTTCAGATTCAGTCTGATTGTTTAATCCTTTATGCAATATGTATGAGTCAGAGATGGATTAGGTCAATCAGTAACATATCTTTGCTATGGGATCAGGAGCAAGATCTTGCTACTCTTTAATTAAACCTTTTAATAGTAGTAAGATATGTCTGAGACATTCTTCAAAATTGTATTTCTACTTCGGATTCAGATTTATCTTATCTGATCCTTGTCTGAGGCGCTTGCTTCCTCATGATTATTCTTGCAACCTATTACATGAAGCTCTAAACTCAAAACATGTTTAAAAAGTTGTCATTGGTGGAATAGCTTATTTAAAGACACTTGATGCTTGTCATATTGGATATATATATTTCTTACTATATCTGAAGTGCTACATGCCTGTACAAAAAAGTAAAATGGAATGAACTGATTGACAGACACAGTATATCTTGTGCTATGACTTTCCTAAACAACTGTCTTGATTCCTTTCACAAAAAAAACTTAAACTGTATTTACAATAAAGTGAATTTGGACTGGTGTATTCGTCTTTGTTATCTAATCTTGTTTGTTTTAATGCTACCTTCCAGAAGGAGATTCTGACTTACCCAGTAAAAAGCTTTGCTTTATCCATATTAAAGTTGTATTTTGATTTATTTATTTTTTTGAAAAAGATAGTCTATATCACATTGGAATGTTTTAGTTGATTCCTCTGAGTAGTGGAATCCACTTGTAACAGTGAGATTCCTGTGGAAATGAGTTGTCCATATCTTAACACTATTATTATTTTAAGTATGCTTACAGCAGATGTTCCCTCTTACAATAACTTGTTGCATACAGAACTATAAGGTAGAATTTAAGTATACAAATATATGCAATTAGAACTTTTAAGGATTGTATAGGCTGTATTTCATGATAGTTGAATCTGCTAAATATCACCAATTACTATCTTAAAATATTTCTTTTGTTTCTATTGCAGCTGTGTATCCACTCCAACCTTACAATATGGTTAATGCAATTGGACATCAAACTAAGAAGCAATCTACATCCAGAGTTTTAGTGTTAGTGGGCCAACATGTTGAATGCTACTACAAATCCTGTCAGAGAAGAATGCTTTGTTACCAGCTCTTCCTGAATGACAGTTTTTTAGAAAGTCTTTCTATCCACCACAATTATCCCACACTGTTAGCTGTTCCTTTCTATTATTAGTTCTGTTTCTATTTCAATGTCAGTACTAAAAAGTAATAACCTAATGGTCAAAAGTTTAGTAGTTCCTTTAAAAAATGAAATTTAAATTTATTGGGGAAATAATACTACTTAATAGCTTATTAAGATTTTTTTCCCCCACGATTACTCAAAAAAGATTTTAATAAAATTGTAAGGTTGTTTAGAAATACAATATGCAAAAAATCAAATTATTAAAATTTCCATTTAGTCCACCCACATTTTATTGTTTGGAAATGTACTCTTTCTTCCTGCCAATTTCTGTGATACACTTGGAGGATTAGTGAAACCAGGATTAGTGAAACCAGGAATTCTGCCTTTATTTGGAACTCTATAATATTTTGGCAAAATACTAATAAGAATTAAATTAGCATAAATTGTTTAAGTAGTGGAATGTATAGTCATTATATTCTATTGAATATAGCCAATTAAATCTAATTATAGTGCAAGTTAATACAGTGTCCAATTTTTTCTTACCAGTTTGAATCTTTTTGCAGTAAATTAAGCATCAACTGTTACACTTACTGAATCACTATTCAGTTCTTATCAATTATATCCAGATTTCATTATGCTTAAGTGAAACTTGTCATTTCCAAGACTTAAGCTAATGATAGTTAATATATCTATCCAAAGGACACATTAATATTGGTTAATTGGAACATTTTATTTTTCAGATCAAGCATTAGTGTTAGTACAGAGAAAGGTTAACAAGCAAAAAAAGTTTTATTGGTTAGCAGAATTAGTTTCTGCCTGTTAATAGGGAACAAAAGAAAGGAAAATCTTTTTATATAAAGATTATAGTGCATTCATCTGTTCAGAAATTATTTTATTAAATACAATAACTAAAACGTAATATATCCATAAACATAATTTATTGAACTGTCAGTGTGAAAATTTAGATTACTGTAAACTGGACAATGTAAAAACAAGTTCATTTCCATTAAAACCAGGCATAATTCAGAGATTAATGAAATGAACCTTTTAACATCTGAAATAGAAAATTCATGATTTTCTTTGAGTCATAATACATAGTTTACTTTGTTTTTAAAAAGTTTGCTAAATAAGAAAACTGGTCTTTTTTAAAATGATTTTTCCTGTTTAATCTGATAAATATACAATTTATCCAAATATTTACTTAAGGGCTACATATATTTTTATAATATATGAATTGTCCTTTCTTTGCACTCTACCCCTTTATATTTCAAAAGTAGTTTGTGCAGTACTTTTTTTAATGACTCAGTATTATCTTTAAAGTCACCATTGGGTTTTGTTTTGTTTTGTTGTATTGGTCTTCCACTTTCTCAGCCACTAGAATATTAAATGTATGGAATAAGTACTAATCCCTGTCTTTCTACATTCTTAGTCATCTTTTTTTTATTAAAAAACAGAACTTGTCAGTTTTGTCAAGAATGTGAACTTATTTCTAATGACAAGTCAGGTTTCCTTGAAAGGAATGTCTTTTTAACTTTATTTATTTATTTATTAAAATTTCTGTGCCACCCATTGCCCCTACAAGGTAGCTCTGGGCTTGCTGTTATTTCATACGTTTACAACTTTCTTAAAAATATTTTTTTCTAATTTCTATGAACACAATAAACCATAAAGAAACAATATTTTATACCCATTCATAAAATATCTCTGTGGCCTATTTCACTGTGTCATGTTTCAGAGTGAATCATATTAATAAACTTTATGAAATTCTCATGTATACTTAATACTCTCATTTGCTTTATTTGCAATCATTTCTCAAATATAAATTATATTCCCTTGCGTGCTCTGTCTTTCTAATGAAATGTGACCACTCTCCATAATGTACGTTTATGGAAAAATATGAGGTGGTTGCTTCTATTTATAGAATTAAAATAAATTCAAGATATTTATCTAAAATGTTTCTACATTTGGATAAGCAATTGGGATTTGGATACATATGCGCATACACATGTAGAAAGATATACATGCAGAGTACACATACACTTCAGTCAGAAAAAAATCTACATTTTTAATTAGGTAAAATAATTACTTTTTATCTCCTTATAAAATACATGGACTATGCATATATTCACAGATCATTTAAATTCATCAGCTTCTTAAAAAAGTTATTCAAGCTGAAACACCTTCAAGATAATTTGGGGATACTGGAGATTTTAGACTTAAAGATGTAGGCAGAATTGTACTCTTGAGGCAACTGAAGTTTGACCCAGTTGCCTATTTTGAAAATAGTCAAGATTTTGCTGAAATCAGTTCAAATATTTCAAGTCACTTATTTTCTAAAATTTTACAAAGGCAAACCTGAAAATAAAAAGAGGTAGTATTTCTTTCCCTCCCAGTGGCTCCATTTGGGGGGAGGGGATTGAGTTGCCTTCTAATGCATTTAAGTATGCTAAAGAATGAATAATTTATCTTACTAGAGAGTTTTATTCCTGTCAAGTTTTATTGGGGAAGAAAGAATACTAGGAGTTTACATCATTTAGAAAATTACCAATTTTAAGGACAATTCTTGGCTTCAATGAGTTCTTCAATGAAGTTTGCAAGTGGCCGGGATTCTATTATATTTGATAAATATAATAGTGGCAGCTGTAATTCTGCTTACTATGTAATCTGGAATAGGGAAGAATGATTAATCTGTTTATTAAAACAATTAGGCATTGCCTATTTGTCAAAATCAGATCCTAATTTGCAAGTGTTTTGCTGATATATGGGATCTAACTATGTATTCATTTGTTGAATTTTTTTTGAAGTTGTAAGTAGTCATCTTTATTTGGCTGCTGGAACAAAATTCAAAAGTTAAAATTCTCTTTTGCAGATGTATATTTTATTAAGAATGGTAGTAGACTGTACTGACTAGCATAACAAAATCCTCTTGCTATAAACTTGGCATTTTACACCATGTTGTAAGGCTGGAGAAATGGATGCACTCTTCTGCACAAAATATGCCAAAGAAGGGGGACCTATTCTATATGGAAGGCTCTTTAGGACGGTTACAAACTTTTTATGTTTAGTATAATATAAAGATTATGATAAAGCAAAGTGATGACTTTTAAAAAAAATTTTTTGTTGTTGTTCTAGGTTCATGGTAGGCTGTGGGAGATGTGATGATTGGTTTCATGGCGATTGTGTTGGATTGAGTTTGTTTCAAGCACAGCAAATGGGAGAAGAAGACAAAGAATATGTTTGCATCAAATGCTGTGCTGAGGAAGACAAGAAACCAGATTCAGTTGATCAGAATATGCTGGATGCCAATGTGAAACTCGAAACAGCCAGAGACAATAGATCAGTGGAGTGTGAGAAGCCTGGAATTTCCAAGCAAACTTTCATGGGCCCTCAAAACAAGACCCCAAAGCAAGGAGAAGACTCTCTGAAACATAAGGTCAAAATTTTTAAGCGGGTAAGAAATGAGATTTCTTTTTACGGTATGGACAGATTACAGCAATTTTGTGTTAACTCTTAAAGTGTTTTCTTTCAAATGTGCCATATTTGGTTTTTAAATCACTTGAAACTCTTAAGTTTTAAATATGGACTCTAAATGCTATTAAATATGGATAATATCGCAGATTAATTGCTAATTTAAAACAATCTACTCTGTTGCAATTTGTCCTTCCTTCAGAAGTTCTCATAACCTAGTTATTCATATTTATGTTATATTTCAGAATGCTCAGATTTAGATAAAAATGCCTCTGAGCAACAAATCAGTGCTAGTGTTGCTTGTTTTAGAAATGCAATTCTGCAAGGGAATGTTGAGTAAGATTGTAAAATTCAAAGGAGCATTTTAATGTGTATTAAATACGAACAGTTGGTTTCTTAGAAGATTTAAAGTCCTTCATAGGTCTATGCTTTTATTAGTTACATAGAAACAAGAAGAAGGAGACCTATTTTTTTCTCTTTTTTGTCCATACACTGATAAAAGGTATAGTGACCAGATCCTGAAAGGAAGAAAATTGAAAACGAATATTCAGTTGTATGACAGAAAGTCCATTATTTTACATGATATTTTCCTCTGTAAATAATAATCCTTACTACTTGAGAGATGTACAACCACCATACTATTTATCTAATGACAAGTTCTTGTTTGGGTAGCATTGTCAGCCAAGATAGTATGCTTGGGCGGGGGGGG
>JANHFM010004452.1:183567-198957 GCA_032468115.1 Grayia smithii
ACCAACACTAATTGCTGGCATCTGGAACTAACTGAACAGTTAGTTCAGAGCACTAATTAGGTGAGCCACCAAGGAGCACTAATTGTTACTATATATTATAATCATTTGAAACTGGCTTATTATGATAAATACTCAGTAAAGCTTTTTAATTTTCTTCTCAAGGTCGAATGGCACCACCCAGTGATGATCTTGCTGGGAAAAATGTGAAAGTATCAGTTGGAGTTGCTCGGAAGCCATCAGACAATGAAGCTGACAATATAGCAGATGCACTTACTTCAACAACAAACATCTTAGCTTTGGAATTATTAGAGGAAGATAAAGAGTTATCAAACCCAGGGTTTGCATCCACTTCCAGCTCTAGGTAATCATTTGTGATTGCTACTCAAGTGTATAAGAAAGTAGAAGCTACCACATGCACTTTGAATAAAAATGTTTTGCTTTCTTGGCTGAAAGCCATTTTCCATAAATGAAGAGAGGGAGTAAAACATTCCAAACAGAAGTGAAAATTTTCAAAAATGCCCAGGTTTTCAGACTGAACTGTAATATGTGAAACTTTCAGAAGTCTGCCAAAAGTGAACGTTATTTTGTTCCTTCTGTCTTCTTTTTTTCTCCTACTCTTTAACAGACTGAAATGCCTTGGTCTTGCAACACATGCTTTTCATTTCAAGATGACATGAATCAGTATAATATTATTATAATAATGGTATGCAACGTAAGGCTACACCATGCCATGCAATACAAGAATATTGTGAAAATAGTAAGAAAATTGGCATTACACAAATTGTAAATGATGAGAGTTTTTAACATTCTTTCTTCTACAACCCACCATACTATTTTGCAAATTATTTAATCAGGGAATTTCAAAAGTCCTTTATAAAATGATGAGGAAGTTTGCTATTCCAAAGGAGAAAAAGGTCTGGAAATGCTAAATACTGTGTCTTAGATCTTACTCTGTATACTTTAAATCACCACATAAGGGAAGCAATTCTATAACCTGCATTCATGTTATTTAATATAATGTACTTTTAAATGAAACTTCATTTGATTTAACTGCTCCTTGGTTCCTCTCTTATTAGATAAGGAAAACGAAGTCCAGAAAGGGCAATCAGACAATTCTTCTAACCCTGATCGAACATGGCAATCTTATAAACCTTCCCTTATATTATCCTAAAAATTAAGATAAATTTTGAATTCTTAAAAACCATGTGTCCCGTTTCCCCCCCCCCCCCCAATTTGCTGTTCATCTTATAATTCAAAGCAAAAATCCTTCAGAACTTTAACAGATTTCTCTACTTCAGGGGTGTCAAACTGGCAGCCTGTGGGCTGGATGCATCATGCACAGGCCATGCCCATCCCAGCTCCACAAATGGGAAAAACATCATGAAATGTCACATGGCAATGTGACGCCACAAGTTTGACATCCGTGCTGTACTTTACCCTTTTGTTTGTCACTTCTAAAAAAGTCCTTCCAAATGTTAGCTCTTTTGTATATCCTGAGGGAAAAAATATCCAAATCAACTTTCTGATTTAATGTCTGTTCAACTTCTGTAGGGAATAAGTCATCCTTCAGATCCATTTGTATAGTGTTTAAATCTCCCTTCAAACTAATTTCATAAACATCAATTGCAGCCCATTCTTTTTTTATAATATTATATGAACATGCTCTATTAATTTTATGAAGCATCTGATCCATTCTGCCCAAAAGTTTAGCTGAAAGGTAGTTAAAATTTTTCGCTAAGATTTTTGCTCCATTTTCTTTATCCTCTGGCTCTCCTGTACAGTCCTCAAGATCTTCTAATGAATACAATAGAACCTTGCTAATCTGAAGGGTCTTAATCTTTCTAATATGCAGAGAATAAAAAAAATAATTGAAAAAAGTGATTAAGATAGAAGACTCGGTCAAGCGCAGTGTCCATAAAGTACAAATTGGAGTTTGATGTAAATTCCAACTTTCAGCCACTCCACACATGAGCTGACCGCAAAAAAAAGACAGTTTCCACAATCTAATGAAGAATAATTGTCCAGAATCTCATGGACAATCTCAAAACTCTCCCCTGTATTCCTGAAAGATTACGCTGATTCAGATCTGGCATCCACTGTAGAATAGAATAGAATTCTTTTTTGGTCAAGTGTGATTGGACACACAAGGAATTTGTCTTGGTGCATACTCTCTCGATGTACATAAAAGAAAAGATACATTCGTCATGAATGTACATTTTACTTGCAAAATTGTCTTGCTAACTAAGAAAAGCCAGCAAGGCCTCTGCTCACCATGGCACAAATAGAAAATGTTTCCCTTCTTTTTCCTTCTCATCCAGCCATATTTAATGCAGTAAGTTGCTTACCACATTAAGTTGCTTTGTTTTCCTTCATTTCTATGTTTCAGATCAGAAACACCTGGGACTGTTGAAAGTGAAACATTATTTCTAGCTCGACTGAATTTCATTTGGAAAGGCTTTATCAACATGCCATCTGTGGCAAAGTTTGTTATCAAGGCTTACCCAATCTCTGGTTCTTTTGAAAGTTTAACAGAGGTAATGCATGGTGTACTCAACAATTCTACAATTTTCTTGGGGACTTTCTGAATTTTCTTTTATTGTGGACAATGAAATGTTGCAGTGTAAAACCACCAAGGAAGGCATTAGACCAATGTACTTTTGCATGTAGATTATGAAAGTTATATTTCTTTTATTGAGGAAAAATTATTGTCTTGTGGTAAAAATATACATCTATTTCTCTTCCATAGGATTTGCCAGATAGCATCCAAGTAGGTGGCAGGATATCACCTCAGACTGTTTGGGAATATGTTGATAAAATAAAGGCTTCGGGTACAAAGGTAAAAATGTATTCTTGTAATATAATGTGGTATTAGATGCTCAGTGTTCTTTGATTTTTAAAAAGAATAAGATTTCATGCTGGTGCTGTTATTATCTAAAATAAATTCATCAGTACCGTTTGTCTGAAATCCAATGCAGAAAACAAATAAACCGCACTGTTCCTTGTTCAGTAATGAATCCAGTAGCTAGATAACATGCTCATTTTCAGTATATGGGAAGCCTAGATAAAATAAGATACAGAAAGACCCCACGGAAGAAGAGTATTATAAATGAAGAAAAGAACTTGTAACTATGATACTTGTACATATTCCCATTTCAGAAATACTTTTAAGCACTAACATTCTTTTTGACATAGCTTGTGTGTCATTTCTCTGGTGACATCTAAGACTTCCTTTAATTTATGAAAAATAATTTTATTTTGATTCATGTTAATGTTTCAGATATTCAAAATACATAATATGGTTTAGTGCACAACTTTGTTTCAGTACAATTTTTTTGAGAGAATCATTTACTATATTGCATACATTTTAAAGTTTGCCTTCGTTTACAAATTAGATCTGTTTAAATAGTCCAGCATTTAATTACCATTGTTTTGAGATAGCTTCAAACTGCATATGTCTTTCTGGTGTGCAACAGCAATATGAGAAGCTGTAGAGCATTCTCATTTATTTATTTATTTATTTATTAAATTTGCATGCCACTCATTTCACTATCAAGCATTTCTGGGTCGCTTTTACTTGTTCGCTATCTATGATCATCATGAGTGAATTTCCCGGCATCTAAAATCAATGAAGTATAAACTTTTTGATACCCCGAAGAATGAAAATAGATGTGTTTGTGTGCATTTATTTTAAGAACATGGTGATAATTAATAAATGTTTCCCTTTTTTCATGATAGGAAATATGTGTGGTTCGTTTTACTCCTGTTACAGAAGAGGATCAGATTTCATACACTTTGCTTTTTGCGTACTTCAGCAGCAGAAAACGTTATGGTGTAGCAGCAAATAACATGAAGCAAATTAAGGATTTATATATTATCCCTTTAGGTGCTTCTGATAAAATTCCACATCAGTTGGTTCCTTTTGATGGTCCTGGTAAGTAACAAGGATAGGCTGAACAGTCCTTTGCACTAAAGTATTATTGATTTAAAAACCCAAGAAAAAAACCTTTTTATTTTCTGAGATATATTTTTAACTATGCTAAAAGTCAAATAGTTTGATGATTTATTGCAAAGCGTTCATGAATGTTGGAAATGAAGCTTTGCATGGAGATGTTTTTCGAAGACAGAGATGGATTTCTTTCTCTGTTTAGCTCATGGATAGAATTAACATTCTTGATTTAATAGATAAGTATTTTACAGTGTAAAATGTACTTTTACATAGCAATTATTTTGAAAGTGAAATTTCGTCAGTGCTTCTTAAAGTACATTTTGTAACATCAGTGAACCATTTAAATTATTTTGCATTTTAGAGACTCAGGGTGGCTTGTTTTAATTGAAAAAAAATGCAAGACATATGTTTTCCATTATTACATTGTTCCTTTTTTAATATACTATATATGTATGTGTGTAGGAATTGAAGTCCATCGACCCAACTTACTGCTGGGATTGATAATTCGCCAGAAGCTGAAAAGGCAGATTAGTGCTGTGGCTAATTCAACCATGACCCATGCTGAAGAAGGTCCTGAAAATTTGCAACCAGAGAAAAAAAGTAAACTGAACAAATTGGAAGTCCTCCATTCTGAGGTAAATGAAAAAGAAGAAGAAAATGATTTCTTTAATTCATTCACCACAGTACTGCACAAGCAGAGGATCAAATCCCAACAATGTAGCACAGAAGAAGTCACAGCTAATGAACCTGCTGTGGAGAGCATCAAACTTGAACCCCCCAAACCTCTACGGTTCCTTCCTGGGGTTTTGGTTGGATGGGAAAATCAGTCATCTGCTCTCGAACTAGCAAGTAAGCCACTGCCAGTAGATGACATTCTTCAAAGCCTTTTGGATACCACAGGGCAGATGCCTGAACATATTCAACCAACAGTTGACAAGTTGGTTAATAAAGATCTTCCATTATTAGAGAAATGGACAAAATTAAAGGAAGAAAACATAGACGTTCCAGTGGGTGTTGAACATATGAGGCATAAAAAGGACAATGCAAAAGAAACCATCAACAATACCTTAGCAGTGGACGTATCAGTAGATTTCCCTTGCTCTTCAGGAACTGTTACAAGTCTGAGTCTTAAGGAGAAACCACCTGATGTTTCCACTGAGGTATTTTTAGCAAACCTAACTATTCTATCACAGAATAAGGAAAACCAAGAGTCTCCGGAAAATAGTTTAAAGTTGGGTGATACAGATAATGTTCCTCAGGAAAATAAAAGAACCATAGATTTTCCTGTTTCTTCCAATGCTGGAAAAGGAGTTGGGAGCAATAATGTTGGAACAGCATCTGTTGATACTATGACCATTCATAGTTCTAAATCTCCACCGTTCATTAATCTTAAGAGAGACCCAAGGCAAGCAGCTGGACGAGGCCAACAGAACAATAGTTCAGAAAGTGAAGGCGATAGTACTAGAAGTGAAGATATGCAGCAGCTTGATACTTTAGAATCTGAACGGTCAAAAGTCGATAACAAGCAGACTTCAGGAAATGAATTAGCCTCAGATCAGACTGATAACCAAGCATGCAAGACAACATTTGTTTCAAATGCATCTAATGGAGAAGGTGCATGTACCTCACAAGTTAAAGACACCCTGATGCAAAACATTGAGACTGTAAATTCTGAGAGAGAATTATTGCCACCACCGCCGCCGCCACCACCGCCGCCACCCTCTTCAACATCATTATCATCTCAGTTCGAAGCGGAAAATGCAAGTCATCAATCTGACTTCAGTACCAAATTACCTGCCGCAGGTGGAAATTTCTCACCAATTAGGACACCTCAACCCAATTTCCCTCCCACTAAAACAACTCCCCCTGGTTTTCAATTTCAAGGGGTCATTGCCCCTAATTTCTCCCCACCGAACACACCTGTTTTTGGGTTTCCCCATCATCTGCCCCCACCACTTCTTCCACCTCCAGGCTTTGGTTTTGCTCAAAGCCCTCTCATGCCTTGGCCCCCCGTACTTCACCTGCCAGGTCAGCTACCCCATTTTGTTGGACCAGTTACACCAGCCCCTCCTCCCACCCAGAAACCATCAAGATTCTCAGGGCCCGAACACTTTTATCAAAATAAAAACACTAGGAGACACGAAAGGCGTCACAGTGAC
Organism: Grayia smithii; assembly: GCA_032468115.1. Lineage (NCBI taxonomy): Eukaryota > Metazoa > Chordata > Lepidosauria > Squamata > Grayiidae > Grayia > Grayia smithii. Next base: position 189,673 of record JANHFM010004452.1, read on the forward strand.
CCCTGGGCAGGCCGACAGGGTCCTCACGTGGAGAGGGCTTTCAGCAGGAGGAAGAATGATCAACATAGGCAAAAGTTTTATAGCGAATCTCACCACCCCAAAAAGGGCAGGCACGACTGGGAGTTAGATTCTGAAAGAAGTCGACACCGAGACAGAAGCTCAGAGAAAGAGAGGGAAAGAAAAAACAGGGAGGAAGGACATCGAGACAAAGAGCGGTTGCGGCTTTCACATAGCGATAAGGACTCTGAAAGCAAATCCTCACAAGAAAGTAGAAATCCTGAAAAGAAGGATGTTCCTAGAAGTGAAGAGCGCTTTCACGAGAAAGAGAAAGAAAGAGAAAAGAGTAGGGAACGGCCAAAAGAGCAAGACAATGAAAAGAACCGAGAAAGGCATCACAAAGAAAGGGACCAGAGTGATCGGGGTAAAAGCAAAAGGTGAAAGGAAAAGAAACGAGAGAGAAAGAAGACACAGTCTGTCTTCTAGTTCTAAACAAATAGAACATGATATGTTTTAAATATGTCCTAAAGCTGTCTGTATAATATCTGCTTGGGTATAATTGTGCCATCAATACTTTCTTTTTATATTCAATGTTTAATGTTTTGTAGAACTAAGTCTGTTCTGGTACCAGTCTGTGTACCACACATTCATTTTCTTTTACAATCTCTTGACATAGGAGTAGAGTTGAATAGTTGGAAGATTTTACTCTGCTTTTAATATGCAATAAAAGACACATACAGATTCTTTGTCAAATTGGGCTTCAGTCGAGCTATTTGTAGCCTTTGGTGATTTGTACTTTACGTTTGGAGCTGCTCCAGCAAACATGAAGATGGATCTGTAGTGTTAAGTATGACAACACAACACTGGCTTTGAAAATGAGAGATTGTAATGCAGCCCTATTCCAATGCATATGAATTCAAAAGATTCATTTATTCAAAAGATTCCAAAGAATATGGAAATGGTGGTGGCAGAGGGAATTCCACCTGTATTAATTATTGGACATTTCTGATAGAATGAAGTGGCCTATGAGCAGAAGGAGTCCAGGTTTTACTGCTTCGGGGCATACTTTTTAGAGGGGTATTTTACGGCTTTAGCCTTTCCGTCTGATGGCTCACCTCTTGAAATGAATAAAACTAATGACGTCAATAGTGTTAGGACTGGAATTAAATCTATTTTTCCACTTTTAATCATTAAACGCCATCTAGGAGAATTCTCACTAATTCTCAAGCTATGCTCATTTTGGGTTTTTATTGGCAACAACAAAGCCTAAATCAAGGTTGACCATGTTTCTGCTTCATCTGCACAAAGGCCTTTTTTTTTTTTTTTAATGTGACCACCACCACCTCTGATGGCAATTTGAGAACCCTAGCTTTCAACTGAAATTAATATTTTAGCTATTTCTCATGCTTTGAAAACTTGAATACCTAAGCTTGTATATGAGACTTGTGTTTTCCTATTCTTTATATTATAAAATGTAAATATTTTAAGGGGTATTTTGATTCTACAGACGATAACCTTCTCACAGTTGTTTGCTTGATTTTAATAGATGTGGAGCAATAGGCTATACCAGTATAACAGAAAGATGTATAAATATGGCTTGCCTTTGCAGTTCATGACTGGTAATTTTTAATAACCCACAGGGTTTTTAATAAATAGATCAGTAAAATGTGATTTTTCTGTGAAACATAGTATATTGGTTTTTCTGTTTGATATCATTGCACTACTCTGTTCAACATCCTATTTTGAAGTATTTAGTAAAATTAAGAGCATTGTGCATAAAAAAAAAGAAACCCTTAATTAAATCGCCTTACCTATGAACATAGATTTTGCACTTTGGTACAAGAAAGAAACTATCTCTCAATAATATGTGATTAAAATTGTTAGGCTATTTTAAAATCCTATTTAAATATAATAGCCAGTTTGCAAACCTTGCACATGGCTTTATTTAGTCAAATTAAAAATGCTATATCCTAAATTGCTTGATGGTACCTTTTTTTTTTAAAGTGACTGTCCAAAATGTTGACTCATTCATGCATATGATTAGTCTGTACATTTTCAAGAGAAATGCAACCATATGCTAGGTTTAGGATAAAATCTTGTGTGTGCGGGTGTGTAGGCACTGAAAACTTTGCCTAGAATTTTCCCATAAGAGTGAGTAGAGTAACATCTGGCACAAGACAGCATTCTGCACCCATAATTACTTTCAACCCTTGTGAAACCCTTTACTTAGTGTTCATTTTCAGCTATCTAACTCTCCCAAGGGCTCTTACTATATGTCTGTCATGGAAAGAAGATAACAAGCTTATTATTCATAATAATTTTTGCTGCAAAATTTTTTTAAAACTACTGGAAGGATCAAGTTGAAAAAGTTTTGGAATATGAACAGCCTGAGATGTTACCGGAATTTAAAATTCAAACAGACAGGCCCCTTGTTCATGATATGTCTGATAAAACTCTTATTGAAAAGAAAATCTACCAGGACTTTCTCCCAGATCAACTTTGAATGCTTATGGAAAAAGAAATCTGCTGTTAGATCAATTGTGATTGGGACCCTTGGTGCAAAGGATTCCATCCATATTTGGAAAATGTTTTAATTCATCAGAACTGAACACCCTAATTTTACAAAAATAACCATTTGCTTGGAATTGCCTATATCCTTAGTTGCTACCTTAATAATTGATAGATCCTTGGTTAGGACTTGAATTATTAAGTATTCACCAAGCTTAGTCTGAATCTAACACTAGATTATTCATAATAAGTATGCAATTACTTCTATCCAGCTTTATTATTTTTTATAAATAACTCAAAGTAGTGAATATATCTAGCATTATTTCCTTCTGTTTTCCCTACAACTACTATGAGGTGAGTTGGGCTCAGGGAAAGTGTCACCCAAGATATCCAGCTTTCATGCCACAGGTGGGACTGGAACTCAGTCATTCAGTTTCTAGCCTGACAACCATTAGACCAAATTGGCATAGTAACATTAATATCATCTGCCTATCACTGTCTTTGAGAAGAACTCAATAGGTGGACAAAAATGTCAAATTCAGTCTGAACATATGGCTGACTGCATGACCCGCCATAATAATAAATGATGGTTGGATGGATGTCACTTTGATAATGAAATTGGAGTTTCTTGTGAATTCTAAATATACTTCCCAATTTGTGCTATTTCATTCGTATTTATTTGGATATGTATGTAGAAGTATAAGATGTTCTTCGAATAGTCTCATACTCGGTGGGAGAATCCTGCAGGTGAAGCTTATGAGCAGCATAGAAACTCAGTGCTTCAAAGACTGTAATCCTAACTACTCTTCGATACTTCCACATAAATATAACTAGGAATAGGGTGTTAACCTTACTATTAAAAAAAAAGGTTTAAAATGCGAAATATTTGCTATGTATGCCCTCATTCCTCCAAAATAATCAGTAGATATAATCAGAAATCTGGCATCAGATATTGTAAAAAAAAAAATAGTGTGTATGATCTTTCATATTTTGGCTCTTCTTGAGCTGCTACTTCATATAATAAGTAACGGTAGCTTGTTAGGTAATCACTTTGGAAGAATCTTGTCCTGCAAGGTAAGATATGAGTGTAATAAATGAATACTAATACAGTTTAATTAATTTTAGAATGAGCGAAGGGCTGTGAAGAATAACATCATTTCAACATTTTCCATACCTCAAAGTCCTTACAAATAAAAATGTAGAGTAACAAAAGTTAAATTGACTTAAGATTTTTCCTCTATTTTATTATTGCAGATTTCAAATAAGAGATGAGAAGTCCTTATTCTAAAATAGAGAAGTACATAGGAAGAAATGGTGTTACTAAAAAAAATAGGGACTAAAAGAATGATCAAAGGCTTTCAAAAACATTTCAAGAAAATAAAGTGAAGAGGTGACTGTTGTCAGATGTATTGTGAGGCATAATTTGAGACAGGAGGGACAACAAAACATGGATAATCTAGGGAATTTCAATGCAATTGTAGAAAAGCATTAAAATATTATTCCCTTATGTGTAAATTAAACTATAGGCTATGTTACATATAGTCCATTTCACCAATTATTGGCAAAATTGAGAACCATAATCTAATGAATAACAGCAATCTCAGGAAAGGGAGAGATGGCAATAAAGGAGAATATTTGTACAAAAGTGCTTTTTCAAAAGACAACTGAATTGTCTGTGTTTTTTCTTGAAGACATTTCACTTCTCATTTAAGAAGCAAAACATCTTCAAGGAAAAACACAGAAAATCATCTTTTGAAAAAGCAGCCTTGGGACAATCATGACTGGATGACTGAGAATCTCCATAGGCATTGAAAATATTTAGCTCAGGGTTGAAATATGGGGTCCTATGTGCTCTGTGAGCCTTGGTTGTTTTCTTACAGAAGTTTCATTACCCAAATTAGGTAACATCATTTCTAGCAAGGATTAGGGTTTGCTGAGTAAGGGATGGTTTTGGAAAAATGAATCTTACAAGATGGAAGACATGTAATATAGCAATTAAAATTATTTTCTAACAAAATAATGCTGCTGTAATTGTCCATCACTCTTCCAATTTCCATAGCTTCTTTGTTTAATGCTTATATTTTTGCATTTTAGCAAGAACATTCCTGTTTCCAACAAATCAATTGCTTTCAGTGATAATAGATTTCCCCAAGTACTACTCAAGTTTCCCCGAAAATAAAGATCTGGTCTTATTTTCTTTTGGGCTTGAAAATAAGCACTTGGGCTTATTTTCGGGGCGGTCTTTTTTTTTAAGAGCAGGAGGTGAGTGCACTGCCTGCTGGCCTGGCTGCTCCCGGGACACTTCTCAGCTGCAGCGGGCACTGTGCTGAGCTCCAAGTGGCTGCCCATCCTGCTGTTGGCTTCATGGGGGCTGTTCACCCTCTTGCCAGGGGAGATGGAGGCCAGGGCATCCTGAGAGCTTGGCCCCGATTGAGGCAGCTGGCAAGCAGATAGTGGGACAGAGAGGGTGGGGCTGGTGGTAGCCGCCCAGATACTTTTTGCCCAGAGGGAGACGAAGCTTTGCTTGCAAAGGGGATATTTTGAAACGGAGCTATTCCATTTCAAACCATCCCCTTTGCAAGCAAATGAAGCTTTGAGTCTCCATCATTTCTGTCTGGGTGAACACTGGTTGCCTATGGGGCACTTGGGAGCGATTTGCTCTGTTCCCAAACACCCCATAGGTGACCAAACACTTCACCCAGATGGAGAAATGGAGACTCAAAGCTTCATGTGCTTGCAAAGGGGACAGTTTGAAAGGGAGCGGTTAGCTCATTTCAAAGTGCCCCTTTTACAAGAAGACAAAGCTTTGTCTCCCTCTGGATAAAAAGTGTGCAGCAGAGCCAAGTGGAGGCAGAGGTGATCCCAACGCACCAGCCACTCTGTCCCACCATCTCTTGGCTTGCCTGCAGCTACGCTGATCAAGCCACTGCACAGGGCATCAGGGTTACCTGCCTCCCCCATGCCTCTGCCTCTGCATAAGACTCCCGAGAGCTTCCCATGAGTCAGGCAGCCACACAGCAAGTCTGGATCACCTGTCTTCTCCCCACCACCACCTCTGCCTTCAAGCTTGGACTTATCGGTATTTGTGCTGTACCAAGGGGCCGCTGGGCTGTGACTGCTGCCAGATTGTAGCATCAGCACCCGCATGTTTGCCATCTCTTGTGTTGGCCACGCCCATCCCCTGGGCTTATTTTCGGGATAGGGCTTATATTAGGCCCACCGCAAAAATTGCTTGTTTTTTGGGGTGGGTCTTATTTTTGGAGAAACTATATATTGTATTGTTTCCCTGAAAAATAAGGGTTTTGTAAGAGAATTGTAGGCATGCTTTGTTTTCCACTGTACTAGGCATTTATTTTTGGAATACATTCTGAAGATGAGAAAATCTCTGAAATGTATTAACCATTGTTTATGTTTTGATATAATTTAATTGCTCCCTAAGAAGAAAGCTACTGCTCAAAAATAAGCATAGAAAATATAAGCTCTGCCACTTTCAAAATAATATTTGATATTATAGGTGGTCTTTGATTTACAACCATCCATTTAGTTACCAATTACAACAGCATTGGAAAAAAGTGACAGATAACCATTTTTCACTTATATTCACTTATATTCATCATCTCTATGGTCACATGATCAAAATTCAGAGGCTTGGCAACTGGCTCATATTTAGGATGGTTGTGTCCCAGGGTCATGTGATCACCTTGTGCAATCTTCTGAAAAGCAAAGTCAATGGGCAATCCAGATTCACTTAACTGTGTTGTTAACTTGCCTGCATGATTCACTTAATAACTGGCAAGAAAGGTCATAAAATGGAGCAAAACATACTTAACTGTCTCTCTTAGCAACAGAAAATTGGGAGTTAATTGTCATAAATGAAGAATTACCTGTACTTGCATTGACAAATGCGATCCATTCTCTACTATTAGCTGATATATTTTTAATGACAATGGGTAATACTATAAGTTGAATAAGGAAAATGTAATGGGTATAAGAAAAAATAACTTTATTTTTGAATAGTCACCCCCATGTGGATTTGTTATAGTAAAACCTGGTTGACTTGAACTCAGAATAAGTCTGAATGTTCAGTTTCTTGGATACTAAATTTTTGCAATTCAATTTGAGAAGAGAAAGAAATATTTAGGCCACATTAAAATTGTGTAGATAGTGGAGGATAGGAAAGAAGAGAAGGAAGTGGAGCTGAAACAGAAAAGAGGTAAAATACATTGATTTGAGAGGTTTCTTTCACAATTAAATTTGGGTGGGTGATTCTGGTGATGGTGTTAAGGAATATTAGGAATGAATCATGAAAAAGTACCTGAAAGACAAAGTCAGCAATTTTCAAGCATAAAGGAAACGTGGGAAGGAAGAGTCCAAATCAAACTAGGATTGAGGTAAATGAATGACCTACAAGTCAGACTGCATGATTGGAAGAATTGAGTGGGCAATCAAAGAGCATAGAAACAATCGATGAAAGCGACCATGTTTAATATTTTGTAAAAAATAAATCAGACAAGCAATAGGCTGCAGATTACAAGTATTCTATCTATAACAGGTGTGAGACTGAAGGCCTGTGGGCTAGATCCAACCTGCGGGGTGCTTATACCTGGAAACAGTGAAAGACTGGTCCACTGTGCTTCTGCCAGCGAAAATGGAGCTTGGGAGGGCCATGGGCGGTCCTTGCAATCTCCACTTTTTCTGGTAGAGGGTTGCAGGAGGCTGTTGCAGCCGAAAACTGCTCGGGAGCCTGTTTTTGCTGACAGAGCGCTCAGGCCACCAGAGGCGCCCCCGACACGAGTAACGTCGAGCTGGCCATGCCCACCCCAGCCCCACAAGGCCAAACACAACCCTGATGCAGCCCTCAATGGAATTTAACACCCCTGATCTGTAACTATGCTTGCCCACAGTCTACCAGCTACTATAACAAATTTAAATAAATAACACAGCCTTGTCTCTATTACTTGGTTACTCCTTATCTCCACTATATATATTATACCCTTGTCCCTTAGTTAGATTTATTTTTTTTGAATCCTGAAAAAGGGCAACATCCTTTATTGTACCAATTAGTTCTTGCTTAAATAGTCCTGAGGTGACAGCACTTACTCTCCTATCAAGTCCAAACCCTCCAAAATAGCAAATGCCCCCATAGTTTAGAGCCGTATATTTTCTCTGTGGATCCAGATCTTCAAAAAGAACAAGTTCCTCATCAAGATACACTTCAATGAGAGTCCAGTTTTGCACAATGTCAACAAAATACCATTGTTTGCAACATAGCATCTTTCTTTGGTGAATAAGAGGGACAGCAATTCTTTCTCCTAGGTTAACTACAACTTTTAGCATTCCGTTTTCAAGTCCTACTCCAAGGAAGTCATTATCTTCGTCTTCAGCCTTTCCTAACCAAAGGAGCAAACCATCCATTTGAGTGCTGGTAAAATTGAAAGAGACCCTAGTTAATCTGAGATCTCTCTCTTCATAATTGGGATCAGTGTACTTGATGTATGAATTGCCTGTGAACTTTGCAATAAAAAATGAAAGCTGTTTTTCACACCACAGGCCTGTCCAGCCAAGTTTACAGGCACACGTATATGAAAATAAAACAGGGTTGGGTATACAAACACTTCCATGGAGACACTTACTATGTGAACAATAAATAGACTGCTCACATGTCTTCCCCGTCCATTGCTTGGGGCACAAGCAAGAGAAATCAGACTCTACAACTTTACATTTCCCATTGTTTTTACATACTCTATAGCCACAAGGTGTTCCATCGCAGTCTCCTATATTAGAACCACCTTTTGCTCCTTTCTCAGTGAGTTTAAATTCTTTGCCATTGACAAAGATCTCCCTAATGCAGCCAGTGAATCCAGTGGGCTCATTCTTAATTGCCCTGGGATTAACCAAGTTTAAGGAAGGTAGTCCTCCTACATAGAAATCAGTTCGTGTATCTAAGGAAGTCATGCCATTGGTAGCTTTCTGAGTTACGTTGATTCCATCAAGATCCAAGTAGCCTTCATTACCAACTCTTCCTGCTTTAATTAAGAGCCAGGTCTTATTTGTGCTATGGACAGGTTGGAATGTCTGTAAAACTACTGTTCTGTCCCCAAGGTTGTAACGTAGTTGTATATATCCACTTGCCAAGGTGATACTTAGGAAGTCACCTAAAGAGAAGAAGATGCAACACGTTAGTGTCTCTGAGCAAGTAAAAAATTAACTAAACAATAAGTTAGCTTTTAGCAGTCTGGTATCTTCCATATGTGTCAACATTACAACATCCAGAATGCCAAGCCAGCACTGCATAGCACTCAGCCATTAATTATCAATCTGAAGATACTCAGGTGAATCTCATGGTACTTGTTTGTGAAGGTTTACATAACTACCAAATAAGGGTTGCTTTGCTCGGCTTTACATAATTGCAGCTGAAGAAAAGAGTTTGGGTTTGTTTGTTCTTTTACATAATGTGCTTTGCAAACCGAGCAAGGCATTCCCTCTATTTTGGCTGCCACTAACCAATATTCTCCTGGGCCTTTTCCTCATTCAAAATGTGTTTGCTTTGCTAGGCTTCTTGGAAGGCAAAAAAAAATTTCTTTTAAGGGCTCAAAGACTCGGTGGTTTGAAATGTAGGTTTGTGGCACCAAGTAAATTTCCTACCAAAACTTTCTCTTCTATCCTGTTACACATACTCTTCTTAAATACAGTAAAACAAGCCCAGGTTTGTAGCACAGTCGTTAAATGGCTCCTTCATCAATTCTGCTCGTCAGATGGTTGCAAAAGGGGATCATGTGA
>JANHFM010004452.1:203790-218876 GCA_032468115.1 Grayia smithii
CACGCCCACCAAGCCACCCCACCCCCACCAAGCAACCCACACAGAACCGGTAGTAAATAAAATTGGATTTCGCCACTGCTACAGACTCATTTGCCTCCTACAGGAAGGGAAGTGAACCTCCAGCCACCACTCTGTGGGAAGAAGGGGGTCTGTTTGGAGCCAGAACGTCTGCTTTTCCTCCGTTTAGTGGGGAGAGAATGACTTCTTGCTGCCAGTGCCCTGATCACTGTTGTATTAGGACTGGAGATCTGACAGCAGAGGTCCCAGAGAAGCCCTCCTTTGCTTTATTGTTGACTCAAAAGAGATTTGGAGAGGGTGGGGCATATGTCCTGATAGGCAGGAGAGTGACTTCAGGGGATAATACCTTGGGGCACCTTTGGACAATGTTGAAAGAAGGGCAAAAACTCTAATTTAACAACTAAGGACAATTTAAGATTCTCTTACTCATAGGCTGGGGATAAATATTGGAGATGATATTCCAGGAGTTTAGCAGAAAAAGGACCTTACCATGTTTTGATACCATGATGAGATCCAAGTGGGGAAAGGCCCTTGGTGTGCAGGCCAAAAGTTAAAGCAGCTTCTGACATGCATCCAGTCTATCTTTCTCCCTTTCTGCCTTTCCCTTCTCTTCTAAAGGAAACAGGAGAGTCCTATGTATCTATCACCACTTCTTCCTGAGGTGTGTCAGGCCTGGAAGCCATATTTTGCACTGGGCCTTCAGACCTGCCACATTTACTACTGTGGGAAATTGGGGGGAAGGATTGTATGGAGCATGGGTGATGTATAGTCATAATAACGTTCCTTTCTCAGAGAGTCAAGGACATCTTGCCCTGCACCTGGATGGTTGGAACTGGGAGGCATCTCCAGTTGGGACGGTGCTTTGATTGGATCATGTGATGGACTTGTGGGTGTTGGGCAGGGACTTGCACTTTCCCTTGGGTGGGAAAAACCTGGAAACTTTCAGATTTGGGTTTTCCCAGATGTGCCAATATGACATCTCTAATAAAATGTAACTTTGAGGAAACTCAAGCCTTGGAGTTTTCTTTTATTGGGGGTGTTACCTGACAAGATGTACATTTGCAAAGAGATGGCCCTGTTTTCATAATCTCTGATGAATAGCATTTTTTACGCCAAAAGGGAATTCAACTTCAAATGGTAGGAAGTTATCTAATATATAGTACTTAAAAAAGGAAGAAGAAAGGAAGAGAGACAGCAACACAGGTATTCTTCAACTTACGACCACAATTAAGCCCAAAATGTCTGTTGTTAAGTGAGACATTTGTTAAGTGAGTTTTGCCCCATTTTACAACCTTTCTTGTCCCAGTTGTGACTGGGTCAGTGAATGACTGCAGTTGTTAAATTAGTGATAATGGTTGTTAAGTGAACCTGGCTGTTGTGGTCCACCAGCAGCCTGCGGAGCTAACAGCAGAGTTGGACAGTCAGGAGTCTGGGGAGGAACATGGGACAGTCCTGGAGTCTGGGGAAGGCCCAGATGAGGGCTCTGCATCGGAGGCAGAGATGGGGCCAGGGCCATCTGGAAGTGATGCACGGACTCTGGAGCCTCCAGAGTTGGACAGCAGAGAGGAGCCTGTTCCTAGTGCATGCATGCAGAGAGCTGCCAGAAGGCAAGAGCAGCTAAAGCAAAAAGGATGACTTGGGAATAAGGCCAGAAGATGATTGGCCCCTCCCATAAGGCTTAAAAGAGCAGCAAAGGCACTTGGGCTCTTTGTAGGAAAGCAACATTGCTACATCTGGTTCCAGTCGGCATCTTTTGTTTCTGAATTTCATGGAGCTTTGCCAAGAAAGGCCTTTGGCAGAGTGTCAAAGAATATAAAAAGTTTGTGATAAGCCTGAAGGACTTCTTCCAAAAGACTTGTTTTGCCAATTAATTTTGACTCAGCTGGGAGTGAAGTAATTCTCAGCTGTTACAATAAAATAGGTTTGTTTGGGATTAATTGTGTCTTGTAATGACTAAATAAGCCTAGGTCACAACACTCCCACCATTTTCCGCCAACATCCAAACAATCGTCACCGCACAGCTGAGAGGCAGGTCCCAGAAACAGCTGATGTTTGGGCCTCACCTGCACAGAGCCAAGCCTCAGCTGGTCTGATGAGCCAAGTACACAGGTGGAGCTAAACCATGCTAGGTTTGGCGTGGGTTAACTTGCTTGGTCGGATGTGGGTTAGCTGAAGAAGCAGCAAGCAAAGCATATGATGGAGGTGGGTCCAAGGGGTAGAGTCACGGGTGGAATGCACGAGTCTTTAAAATGGTGGTGGGGAGCACTGTGCAACAGCGCTGACAATATCTCACTTTGAAAATTGGTGATTGATGTAACGTGCTAGAGTGCCTGATAAAGATCTCTACACCTAGGACTCCGGTTGTCTGGAGTCTTATTTGAAAACGCCATTCTGGAACCTGACAGAATATATTTGTCCTTATGATTCTCAGATAAAATTGGCAAATAAATTTGGAATTTGAACTCTTAATGCTTACAACATGGACATGCTTGAGAAGCCCACAATTTGCTACCTGTGAAAATATTGATATCTGTTAAAGAATCCTTGGGAAAGAATATATCAAATTATATGGAACTGGGTTTTTTAGATTTTTTTAAAAAAATCTCTCTTTTACTATTTTTATAAATAAGGAAGCAACCATACCTACTTCCTCCTCCTATTTTCCCCACAACAACCTGTTAGGCCGAGAGAGAGAAAGACTGCCCAAAGTCACCGAGCCAGATTTCATGTCTAAGGAGAAACTAGAATTCAATCTCCTGGTTTCTAGGCTGGTGCCTTGACCCCTAGATCAAACAACACATCCATACTTACTTTTTAATACACTATGTTGACCTCAACTCCAATAAAACTTTTGAAAAAGTCTCATGGATAATTTGTAAATCTATATATAAAACTATATGACAATAGCAAAAATATTGTGATACTAATTTCTTGCACTTAGCTTGAAATCTTTACAGTAAGTTTCAAATAAGAATTTACCTGTAATTACAATTTATAAACCTGCCTTAATAACAAGTATTTAAAACAATAATTGAAATGGAAATGGGCTGGTCACAGAGCAAGAAGAACCAATGGCAGGTGGCCCAACACAGTCATAGAATGGATCCCACTTGATAAAAAACATCCATGAAAGAGACCTAACACAAGATGAATTGATGACATCAGCAAGTATTGCGGGTCCAATTGGCAAAGAAAAACTCAGGACCATATTGGTTGGAAATATACAGAAGAGGCCCTCATCCTGCAGTGGATAGACAATGGCTAGAATGATGATTTAAAACAACCATATGGCTTAAAGGTACCAGCTTTTCAGATACCATTTGATATTCTAATCACTTTTCTCAGCACATAATAAAAATAATTAAACTCAACATAGCTTCAAGTAAAAGACCATATTTGGAAAATCAACTATAACCTGGATTCCAGAGCCAAGGAACAACACTACTGAAATTTTTATATGGAGTAAAAACAGCCTCATTGATTTTACTTCTCAAAGTAATGGAAATCATTAATTAAATAAAATGAATTTCAATTTACTTTCTGTAATTATTATTATTAAACTGATTACATATTGATCATATGTAATGTGAAGCTAACTGCTTAAGGCCATCAAAGGCCCTATAAATAGCCCAATGTTTCCAGGAAAAAAAAAAGAGAGGAAAAGCAGATACTGAGGAAATTTCTAAGTGATTGGAGAATACATCTGTTTGTGGCGTTGACACTCTTCCCTTCCTCAAAGAGCTAAAATGTTAGCTATAAATCAGTTTGGTCAATTGTTGGCTTTAACGCTGTACATCATCTGAAGATTACAAGCAAGCAAAGAAACAAATCATATTTAAACTACTACACCTGTAACAAGGGGCTAGACAGCAGTTCCAATCACTTAGTACAAACAGTAGTTTAACTATTAAGTGCAACTGTTGTATACCTGCAGTCTTGTTCTGAATTTTATGCAACACCACAGGTAAGAAATCGGGGGCAGGTCTTCTCTCTGCCATTCACATAGTGACTTTAACTCTTCTGTGTAACACTTAAAAAAGCAGGGAACACATGGACCTACTCTGCAGCTGTAAGAAGAAAAAAACAGGTGGACATTTTCTCCTACTTTTTGCAGGGAAAGGGGACACTTCTCAACAATTTCTGAAAATGAGAACCTCACCAACTTTCAAGTAGCATTATTTTGAGGGGAGGGGAGAAAAGTGCTATTGGAAGATGCCTCTTACAACATCTCACCTGTTCTTAAGTTTTCAAATGCATCAATGTGCTCAGAACAGTTGGGGACCTTTACCATATTCTTTGCACAAGGCAAAATATACTTTATGAGGAAATCAAATGCAATTCATAAATCCAAATCCTTTCTTATTTACAAACCAGCTGTAGAGCCACCAGTGCGTCCCCCCTACAAGTGAGAATAAATCACTAAAGTATTTATTTTTTAAAAAAACTGCATTCCGATGTGTAGATTGTCAGCTACGGAAGACATTTCCTAGCTGTCACATATTTTTAGCCTGGGAAATTGGGAGGAGGGTTTGGTTGGAGCGGTAGAAACATAGTCATAACAACTTTCTGTGTTCAAGGTCGCTTGTATGCATCTGCTGAAGAATGAAATATGAGCTGTTGATTGGGTTACATAATGAACTTGTGGGTGTGGGGCAGGATTGTGAGTTGCTAGTTGGGTGGAGAAAACCTGAAAGCTTCCAGATTCAGGTTTCCACAGATATGCCAACATGACATCTCTAATAAATTGGAACTTTGAGGAAACTCAAGCCTCAGAGTTTTATTTTGTTGGGGGTGTTCCTTGGAACCCTGGCACCTTTATTTCTTTGTTTTTAGCCCAGCTGATAGGCACGGCGGAGTGGATTGCCACACCTCAGCTAGGGCAAAACTGTTATGCGCTTGCGCGGAGCGCCCGTTTGGCGTGCATGCGAGCAAAGCATGCATGCGCGCGGTGATCACGCACAAAGCACATGCACGAAAAGAACCGATGGTAACACTGGTTGGAACCCACCACTGGTGTGACCTTCAATCTGCAAATAATTTCTAGCCTTGGGGTAGATATTACTGAACGAGGTAGACTTCATTGCTCCATATGCTACCCCAGTATGATATTCACTTCAGATGGTTCCTGAAATGGGCAATTATGCTAATAAGAATGAGAGAGAAAGTATGTGTATAAGAATTACAACATGGAAAGGAGAACTGCATGTATATCTTGCAAGATGATTCTAAAGAAGATTGTACACAAGTTCTTGAGCAAAGATATACAAGTTCCGATAGAACCATATGACAATCTGCATAGTCTCAATGCATTCCCCTGCAATGGTTCATTAAAAGCATCACACTTTACTTACTATAGCGCAGAGCCGCTTTCCATGCACGTCCCCCCATTTCTGCATGTTATCAGTTGGCATGGAGACAGTTCACATTGTCCTACATTGCGACCAGTGTTAGGATGGCCTTCTGGAATTCCTGGTGCTTTAAACTCCTGATCCTTTCCAGCACGGACTTGGAGGTCAAAAATGCAACCTGGAAGAATGAAAGATTATCCCCCCCCTCTTTTTTTTGTGCTTTAAAACAATAAAAAATACTTATGAACATTTACCACTGTGGTCAGGTCAAGTTCAACAGTATATTTTCTCATGGTGATCTAGAGTTTACTTGGTTTCTTTCTTTTTCTTTTCAAAAAAAAAAAAAATAGAGCTTACGTGGTTTCTTATTTTAAAGTTACAAAAATCTATTTGGCCGCTAGTAGCTGCTTAAAGTTCCTACAACACATTAACTTAAAAGTTCATTGCTGCCAAAATGGCAATCCTCATCCTGTCTGCCCTCAATTTAATCCCTAGGTAATTGAAAGTATGCATTTTAATGGGAGGAAAGTCATGGTTTAAACAAACACATCCTTTAGAATGAAGGCACATGAAGCTTCTGTCTTTGAATTCAAACCATCTTTTATGAAACTTTATCTTCAATCTGTCATAATTTAAAAATATATATAAAGCCGTTTCTTGAGTGCATCACTGAAGTTTTGTTTTTGCTTTTTGTAAACAAAGCTCAGAGAAAATAGGATACTCAGGGCAAGAAAATAAGCTTTCTGCTAGGTTTCAAACCAGAAATCTTTTGTTATGAGACACTTAAAGGAAAAGCCAAAGCCAAAAAGACAGAATTGCAGTAGGAACATGGAATGTAAAATGAAGAGCAGCAAGGTGGATGGACTCGGGTATAGTAGTGATGAATGCAGCATTGGAAAAACATTGATGGACCAGATTAGGGACAGATCACCATGGGGGAAATCTATCTATGTGGTTCTCATTATCCAAAGACATTAGAAAAAAACAGGATAGTAAGAAATGAATCCCCTTTTTGAACCTGCTGGATGTGTTGCATGTATGTAAATGGTGATGTAAATATAAATGCAAATGAACTGTGGATGTCTCTGTATCAGTGGTGGGTTGCCCCCGGTTCGGTCCGGTTCGCGCGAGTAGGTAGCGGTGACGCTGTGACATCAACGAACCGGTTCGCAGCGTCCCGGACCCGGGCCCACCTGCGCGGCCGAACTCACCTTTTTTCGAAAAAATCGGTGAAATTAGCTCTCTGTGCATGCGCAGAGCGCTTTTTCAGCAATTTTTTCAAAATTAAATTTTCTGCGCATGCGCGGTAGTGCGGTTTATGCGCACGAGCGAGTGAAGCGAGTGCGCACGCGCAAATTTTGTGCACGTGCACGTGCATGAAGAAAAATGGTAGCGAAGGTGGGTAGAACCCACCCCTGCTCTGTATCCATACGTGTGCATGAACAAACACAAAGATAAGGAGGTGTTCAATGGGAGGACATGGGAGCCTGTGGTCTGGATTGGACATTTTTGTGAGCAATTGACAAGGTGTCTCTGGAGAGGATTTTTTTTTAAATCCTAAATGAAGCCTTCCTGAGCATAGGACAAAATCAACTTAAATGGTAAGCTTGGAAAATATTTATTTTTAAACCATCAGGGAAGAGGTAGCAAGTCACAGTTTTTAATTTCTGAGCCAACTACTTAACATAAATAAATAAATAAATAAATAAATAAATAAATAAATAAATAAATAAATAAATAAATAAATAAATATAAGGCCTCAATTCTGTAATCCTCTTACTTGAAAGTAAAGCTGCTTGAACTTTAAAGGATTTCAAGCGGCGGGGATTGGGCTCTTGGCCTTGACTATTCGGTACATGTAGAAAACATTGTTTGTTTGTATTTTTATGTGCTGTATTGTTTGCGTAGCTCCTGGGGAGCCCTGTTTTTTTTCCACACAGTAGCTACTGCTAGTGTTGAAGAGGCTAATTCCCCAGGGAGCCTCTAAAACAGGTCCTCTGCAGCTTCCCAAAAATTCTCTCCAATTCACTATAAAGAAGCCTGCTGTCAACCAGCAGGAGAGCTGTCTAAAGGATGGTTTCGCCTTTCTTTTCACAAATCAAATGAGGAAAATAAACCTCTGGCTCTAAAGACCAGGAACAGATTTACTTTACTTCTTAAATTCAGAACCCGTAACCCATACATATTCACGTGCAGTGCAGAGGCAGCGTTACACAGGCACACAGATACAAGAACCACTTTAAAGAACAGTAGAGCTTTGAATAAATCCCTCAATCCTAAGAGGCTGGCTCAGAGATCTGAGCAGTCTCCCTACCTCCCTCATCCAACAGCCAAGAAGAGCTTTTCAGTTCAAAAGCACAGGACCTCAGCTCTTCTTCACCCTCTTTATAAGCTCTTTCTGCCTTGCAAAAGTCTTCCTTTTGGGTTTTCCATCCTTCCTGACAGTCCTCCTGGCTCGGTCAACCACTATCCCCTCCCAGGTAACATACGCCGAGTGCAGCTCTTCGTCTCAGGTCTTTTCCTTGTTGACACCCACTAGACACTTTTCATCCTTGAGATGTCCTGCTCCTCACAATCCACATCAGTTTTGTGCCTTCTCTTCTTTCCTTTGGCCTCTCCCTTACTGTAAATCTTGCCCTTAGACTCAAGAAATCTGCTTTTCCTGCTTGAAATGTCTGACTCTCTTCTATTTTTTTTTTAGGTTGCCCATTTCTCTCTTTTTCTTACCCTTCGCTTCCAGCAGACTTCTGCTTCTCCTCTTCCTTCCTATTGCCTTCCTTCCTTCTGCCTTCTGTCTTCCTTATATCTTTGGAGTCCTGGGTGGTCTCTGAGCTTGGTTGTTTGTTTGCAGATGTTTTATTACCCAGCTAGTCAATATCATCAGTGCAAGTGTAATGAAATGTCTGCAAGCAAACAACCAAGCTCTGAGAGGACCAAGAACTCCAAGCCTGATTCAGATACTCTCTTTGGTTTATATCCTTTCCCAAACTGTAAGTTTTGTTCCTCCAGATCCTTTGGGGGAATAACTATCTCCTTCCCTCCTCCCTTCTAGGCATTCTGAATTCCTTGCAGGCTCCACACTGTCTCCTGCTCAATGTTATTCTTAATTCTATCTTTGCAGCAGTAACCTCATTTTATTTTTATTCCAGAGAGCATTTATTTGGGCCCCTCAGAGCTGTTTTGAGATTTATGTGTTCTGCTATAGTGCTATTCAGCCATATTTCCAAATCTTGTTATTGTTTCAGATGTCTATGCGATAGTGGGGTTTTTTCCCCACCAATTGACACCTGTGAGAAATTTTGGTATGGCTATTTTAGACTTATAATAGCTAATGTCCATATACAGTAAACTTGAGCTCCCTGTGTTTAGTAGAAAACCAGCTTCTTTCATTAAAACTTATTACTATAAATACAATGACTTGATACACAAAGACAATAATGTTGCTATTTACCTTGAAAGCCATTCTTAAAACTGGATCCTTTGGGTAAGAATTCTGGAATATATTCAACATAGCCTCCTACATAAAACTGACTAAAAACATTGAGTCCCGTCAACTTTCCTGGGGATGTAATAGTTTTGTTTTTTTGATCGTCCACCTTTCAAGCAAACAAAAATATGCTATTTATGAGTAACTAAAGTATATTATTTTTCATCACAGTGCTAAAAAATAATAAAAGCATTCATATACATTAACAGAGGAGGAAATTCCTTTGCCTTGCAACTCATTTGAAATAATTGGAAATATTTTTAATTTCCTGGATTGTGATTAAAAGGGCAGATTTTTTGCTTGTATTCTCTATTTTGCAGAAACTTCTTCATCCATTCTCTCTCAGTCTTCCCTAAAATTTCAGGAGCAATTTATAAAAGTGGGATGGAAGTTGTGGTAGTAGGCAGGTAGGAAGTGGAAAATGAAATATGTTTTTGGAAAGGGAAACTTTTGTATAGTATATGTGCAAATCTTTGCACAAAAGTTTTCATAGAATCTCATTACTGGTTTCATACAACACACTAAGTCATGATTCAGCTTAACTATAATTTATTGAAAAATACAATGCAGTATATAAGGTATTATATCATAGCCAAGCAAACCTCACTATGATTGATTTAGCTCTTAAAATTGGGCACCTGCTATGCATTTCTGTGTATATCTAAGTGAAGCTCATTGTTATTTATTTTTCACATTCTCCAAAGGAATTCAGGATGGAATGTATAGGTCTTTATTTAATTGTTATATTTATACCCCACGTTTCATACAGGAACTCAAGCCGATATCTATAACACTCTCTCCTCTGATTCCCCTGCCCACCCCCCTCATAACAGCTGTGTGAAATATATTAGGTTACAAGAGAACTTTAGATGCCTGCAGATAAGAATCTGGGTCTTCCTGGTGCAAGTCTAACCCTTAACCACTATACTATACTGCCTCTCAGATAAATTAAAAGCACGTCAATGTTAGATTAAAGTTACATTTTTCTTCCTCCCATTTTATCCTGATAGCAGTATTTTGGGGTAGCCCAAAAGCATGATAGTGTCATGACCAAAGCCACAATTCTAATCCTTGCTACAATAGGAGCTACAGTTAGTAGTGATATGAAGCTTTTCTAAAGCAAGGCTTACCTTCATCCAGCCGCTTCTAAGAAATCTGCCAAGGCTGACTGTGTGAATGTGACGTGTCAGATCAAGTGGCTCGCTAGTAATAGTTGCGATTCCAGATCCCAGGTTGTAATTGTACACCAAGCTACCATTTCGCAGTCCCAGTACTAAGAAATCATCCCCAGTAAGACCTGGAATAAGAATAATCACATCACTGCCAAAAAAAACCCTGTTACAGAGACTTTACTTGAAGTAATTGTGATAAAGTTAACTTGACAGAATTATCTTATTACGGGTAATTTGTTTGCATGGCATAAAAGTGAAATTCCTGTCCATCAGAAAAATCAAATCCCTCCTGCCAGCCTTCCAAACAGCCCCAAAGACATGGATGTACTCCTAGGCATATGGGTCAGGAAGTTAGTTAGAACCCATTGGATGTTGTTCAGTTTATTACAGAATGTAAAATAAGAGGTTTGGAAGGGACCTTGGAGGTCTTCTAGTTCATCCCCTTGCTTGAACAGGGGAGCTTATGCCATTCCAGACAAATGGTTGACCAGTCTCCTTTTGAAAGCTTCCAGTGATGGAGCACTCACAATTTCTGAAGGCAAGCCAGTCCATTGATTAATTATTCTCACTGACAGGAAATTTCTCCTCAGTTCTAGATTGAATTGAATTCTGTTAAATTTGTTGTTTTACCTCAGTGGGCATTATCGGTTTTATATTTTGGTTGTAATTTTCTATGGTGTTCTTATTTGTTGTAAGCTGCCCAGAGCCACTATAGCAAAATATGTGGCCATTTAAATTCAATTAAATACATTAAAACAACAACAACCAGGAATATTTCTTTTTGGCTTTCCCATTTCTCTCACTATACTATCTATACAGTACTTTAATTAGTGAAAAACCCAAGAATTTACATTACCTTTTGGAAAGGTTTTGTTTTCAGAAAGTGTCAATGTCTTCAACAATGAAGATTATCTTACCATATCAGAAAACAGCCTTTCAAATGATAATTTAGCCATAATTGTCAAAGCTAATTGGAGAAGGAGAACTCATTTATATTATAAAAACGAGGAGGAATCTAATGACTACATGGATAGATACAGCCATGTAGTTTTGTGGCCAGCAGAATGAAAATGGGTTTCTACTGTCTTTTTTAGATTTAAAAAAAAAATCTTAGTTTAGTCTATAGCCTTGGTTGATTGCTATCAAAGTACAGTACTAAACAGTGCTTAGTGTTTGAAGATCATCTAAGTTCAGTTTAATACTGCCACTTAACTGGGCAATTGTAAGCAAAAGAGAATACATTAGAAAATAAATGGTGGAATAAATACGAACGAGGTCTCCATTTTCTCAGCAATGGTGGCATGACAAGATGGTTGGATAGTTCTAATAATATTGAATCTCAGCCTGGCTAGCTGGTTGCCTGCTAAATTTTTTTAATAATGCAGAGGAAATCTGGTGGATGTCGCTTAGGAGGCAAATAAGATACGATAAGACTCTTCCTTCTGTGGAGTCCTTCGGATTTTGGCAGACAGATTGTGATGTACCAGTATTCTATATTCTGATATGTTTTACAGCTCCAAATAGGTTGAGGTTTCACATAATTGTGTCTTAGAAAAAGTAGCTAAGTAAGTAAATAAATAAGTACGCAGATAGACAGATGTTTATTAGTTTTCGGGATTTCAGTGGAAACATTATTTTCTATGCAAAAATAATATAACAAATTTGGAAAACCAGAAAAGATGAATGCATATTTATTTCTGTTCATTGTTCTTATGATACCCTGTTTCCCCTAAAATAAGACATGCCCTGATAATAAGCCCAATCGGGCTTTTGAGCGCATGCACTAAAATAAGCCCCCCCCTGAAAATAAGCCCTCCCCAAAAATATTTAAATGCATGAGCAGCCAGTCCCCGCCATTTCCTCTGGTTTCCTCCATGCACCCCAAAATAATAAGACCTCCCTGAAAATAAGGCCAAGCACTTATTTTGGGGTTCCAAAAAATATAAGATCGGGTCTTATTTTGGGGGAAACAAACACAGATAGACTGCGGTCAAACACAGCTAATTCAAACAGCGAGCATGTTTTCTTGAGCGGGGAAATACTTTAATCCTTGCTTCATCCAAAACCGTTCCTGAGAAATTTGCTGAAGTGTGTAACCTCCCTGCAAGTTCAGTTTTCAGGAAATCCAAGAGATTATGAATTTCAATTGTAGATTGTAGTTGAGTTCCTCATGGACCGTAAGTCACTCATCCCCGGCCGTGTGGATTTCGTAGTATTAATGCCGCTGTGATGTTAAGCAAATTAACACAGTACTGTGAAACTCCAAAAGCAGGAAATGTACACATTTTTATCTATTGAATTCGATAAACAGAAAATTATTGGGCCAATAGGGATATTGAAAAGACAAAGCATGTAGGATGTGTTTTGTTTCTTAGACCATTTCTTCTAATTTTCTGAATAAAGATCAGAACAGGTTTTTTTTCCAGTTTATTTGTTTTATTTTATAACATTCAATTTTCATCAAAGAGTGTGTGTTCCAGGTACAGTTACGTTTAAGTAATCATATTACACATCTCTGTTGTGATAATTCATCACCATCATATTAATAATATAATAACATAAATAATACAATAACATTAATACTTAACCCTTAACATCCTCTTCTTTAACAACTCTCCACTTTACCATTTCCTCCATTTATATCTCCTCCTTTCTAACTTCCGTTTCTGTTATCTAACCATTGATAGAATATGCCCCATATCAAAAAAATATTCACTTTCTTCTTTATCCTTAATACTAGGCATTAGTTTGTCCATTTCGGCACATTCTAATATTTTCTTAATTACATTCCCTTCAGACGGGATGTCATCATTTTTCCATTGTTCCGCAAATGCAATTCTTCTTGCAGTTAGTACATGCAGGATCAAGTATGTAATCTTTTTATCATCTTTTTCAGGTAGAATGTCCAACAAAAGTATCTCTGGTTTCAGATCTATATGTTGTTTTATCATCTTTTTCCAGCCACGTGTGTATTTTCTTTCCAGTATTTTCTTGCTTTGGGGCATGTCCACCACATATGGCAGTACGAACCAGATGATTGATTACACTTCCAACAATTATCAGATCTGTCTTTATACAGATCTCTATGTGGGGCTACCGCTGAAGAGCATTCGGAGACTTCAATTGATCCAGAATGCAGCCGCGCGAGCCATTGTGGGTGTCCCTAGGTGCACCCACATTTCACCAGTTCTCTGCGAGCTGCACTGGCTTCCTATCAGTCTCTGGGTGCAATTCAAGGTGTTGGTTATTACCTATAAAGCCCTATATGGTACCAGTACCAGGTTACCACCTCAATTGTCTCCTACCCTGCGTCTCCCTACGACTGGTACGTTCCCACAGGGTCGGTCGGTCTCCAGGTTCCGTCAGCCAAACAATGATGGCTGGCGGGTCTGCGGGGAAGGGCCTTCTCTGTGGTGGCTCCAATTCTCTGGAACCAACTACCTCCCGAGGTCCAGACTGCCTCCACCCTACTGCCCTTCCGCAAAGCAGTGAAAACCTGGCTTTTCTGGCAGGCATGGGGGCGTTGATCTCGCTATTATGATTTAGACGGGATATGAATGTTTTTTATGATTCATTGTTTTAAACTTATTTTTTATAATTTTTATATGTCTGATGTGGTTTTAATCTGATACTTTTGTTGTGAGCCGCCCGGAGTCCCTTGGGAGATGGGTGGCATAAAAATGTAAGTAAGTAAGTAAGTAAGTAAGTAAGTAAATAAATAAATAATAAATTCTGTGCAGTTCAGAGAACCCCCAAACTCCACTCCTGGCTGGCCCTGCCCACCCCTCCCCTCCCTTCCCATGTGGCCTGTTTTGGATGCAGGTAAGTGCAGGGTGCATGCAGAGGCTCGAGGAGGGCAAAAAATGGGCCTACTGGAAGTTTGGGAAGGGTCTGTTTCCAGCCTCCGGAGGGTCTCCAGAGCCTGTTTTCGCCCTCCCGGAGGCTCAAAGAAAGCCTCCAGAGCCCAAGGACGGCAAAAATACCCTTCCCCTGTGGTGCAGGAGGCCAACTAGGTCATGCCCACCATGCCCACGCCCACCCAGCAACCGGGCAAAGAACCCCTTGCTAAAAGTTTTGAAGCCCACCCCTGTTCCTACCTTCTTACCTTCCTACCTGAAGCAATAACCCTGGAAATGGAAACTGCTGGGAACCACAAAAAGGTTAAGTGCTCACTGTCTTATGTGTGCAGCTACTGGTGGCTTGGTTCACTCACTCATCTCATATTCCAGGAGAAAACTCAAAGACGGCACCTTTGATGAAAAGCTAATGGCTTGGAAACCAAGGGGGAAGGGTTGTTCCAAGATGTTTCATGAAACAAGCAAGCAAGTCAAAACAATGACAATCCATAATGCCTTGACTGCACACAAGGCCTTAACAATCACTAGATGGTGCCTATAAACCTTGTTCTTTTGTCATAGTGACAGTGTGGTAGAGTATCTAGAGCAGGGGTGTCCAACCTTGGCAACTTTAAGAATGGTGGACTTCAATTCCCAGAATTCCTCAGCCAGCCATGCTGAAGTCCACCAATCTTAAAGTTGCCAAGTTTGGACACCCGTTCTAAATATTCATAGATACTGAATGCCATACAAAGATGATCTTTTGTTACAATCAGTTTTCATCCTGGTCAATAGTACTGACGGAAGATAGATGGAAAGGGTACCAAACCCAACCTCCTTACTTCTGTATGGTGAAACCCAATATCCCAGTCCCCCTTTTCTTAATCTTTTACTTTCTTTCCTTTCCCTTTTAAGAGAGTTTGAGCATCAGGGACAGTGTCACTGTTTAAAGGAAAAAAAAGAAAGAGGTCACACTCAGTTTGGGGACCCTTTAGGCTGCAGGGCCTGGTGCTCCAAACCTCAGGTGCCAATGGATTGTGCCTTTCTTTCAATGGGAAAGGCAAATAGGTTGAACTGGTTGATGATCTAATTTATTTAGTTATTTTCAAATGTTCATAAGATGGAAAACATCTAATTAAAGAGGAAATAAGTACTAGAGGAGACAAGATGTGACACATCCTAATGCAGTGTTTCTCAACCTTGGCTACTGGAAGATGTGTGGACT
>JANHFM010004452.1:218976-231903 GCA_032468115.1 Grayia smithii
CCTGGCCAATAATCGATTAACATTCCATTATAATTTCTTAGCTTCTACAAGGAAACACTTTCCTTACCTTGGCCCTTCTGACCAGTGAAAAAGAGGAGATTGTCTTGTAACGATGAGTTATGATTGGCCAGCTGAAATTTCACGCGGAATTCATAACACAGGCTGATGTTTGGAATTGCTGAATATGCTAAGAATGAGGTATAGCCAAAAGCATCCGTTCCACTGAAGCTAGGAGAAGTTATATTAATGGCTGTGAAAAAAAAAAAAATTAAAAAATTGTTTGCAGGAAACTAGCATTAAAAAAAAATGACCTTACTCAAACATACATTTTCTTCCTTCTTAAACCATAGAAGTTGGGAAGGAGAATTGGGATTTCTTGAGCCCTCCTTACTCTTTTTGCACTATAGTTCCCAGGCTTCTGATGAATAAATATGAAACAGCCCTCTGCGTTTTCAAAATAATGGAGTATGACAACCAGATCTAGCCTACAAAATTCTGGATGACCTGTAGATGACAAGAAAGAAATACATCTTTGCTGCTATCTAGTGATTTTCCAGATTTTTTTCCACTCCAAATATGATAGCTTTACCATTGTAATTTATAGTAATTTCCAGCTGCATCTTTTCTGGAATCATTATCCTTCCATATTCATTGATTCACAACATTGTACCAGGCTCAAAACGTGTTTATCTTAAATTCCACTAGATGTTTTCCTATCAATTATTCCTCTTCATTTTTCTCACCTTTTCACAGAAAATCTGTTAAGGAAGATTGATCTGTTAGGGAAGAGTGATTTTTGATTAGAAGCGCAGTATGGTCTCTGGCTGGGAACACTGTAAGATCTCTTGTATTGAGGAAGGGAGAAAACAAGAACATTACAAGAGCTGCATAGGAACAGGACAATGTTCCAGATATTAGGGAAATACCGAAATACCTTAGTCTTTCTGAACACAGCTGTTTGTTTGTTTGTTTGTTTGCAGGACATAAATGGTCACTGATGTAATGACTCTAAGTGGCTCAAAAACAATCCCTAAAAACATAGTAAAAAGCGAAGTTATCCTCCCCCCCCCCGCCAGGTGCCAGATTAACATCCTTGCAGCTCAACTTCCATCCTAGCCCACTGCTTGGGGGGAAGAGTCTTTTAGACTCTGGAAGGCTAAAAGAGTAGGGATCCCTCAAATTTCAGATAGAATGTGCTCCAAATGGCTGATGCAGCCACTGAGAAGGTGTGCCTCCAAGGTCCTATCAAATGGCATCTTTTAAGAGAGGGGATCTGGAGTGTGCCCAGCCTATCAAACCTAATAGGATTGAAACACCATCTGAAAGCATCTAGGATCCCGCAGTCCGATATTTCTCAATCTGTTGTCAATGTGTGGGAACAAGAACCCAGTTTCTCTCTTCAAATTTTAAAAAATCTTTTGCAAAGTCGGTAGCTTTGAAAGCTGTTCCTGGCAGCCACCACTTCTATGTGTACACTTGCTTGCTTCACTTCTCCTTCTTTCCAGAGAAACAATCTGGTTGTGTCAGATTTACACACCATGTAAAGACAACCAGGAACAGCTTCCCAAGTAGCTGTAAGAACCTTCTAAAATATATAGCTGCTTTATTAATTTGAAGAGAGGTGCTTCATATTCCCATAAATTATGAAATGCCTACAGGTTATCCTCAATTTACAATCAGGATTAGAACCAGAATTTTAACTGCTAAGCAAGGCGGTTGTTAAGTGAGTCATACCCGATTTTGTGATGCTATGGTTGTTAAGCAAATCTCTGCAGTAGATAAGTGAAACATTTTGTTATTAAGCACATTTGTCTTCCCTCACTGACTTTGCTTGTCAGAAGCTGGCTTGCAAATAGTGATCGCATGACCCTGGGTCATTGCAACCAACCATAAATACATGCTGGTTGCCAAGCGCCTGGATTTTGATCATGTGACCATACGGATTCTGTGATGTTCGTAAATCTGAGGACTGGTTTTAAGTCACATTTTTCAGTACCATTATATCTTCGAACAGTTGATAAACAAATGGTTGACAGTTGAGGACTATCTGTATTTCAAGATTTACACAATCTAATGTTTCTTTGTGCGTTTGTGTGTAATACTAAACTAATTAACAGAAAACATGTACAAATGCACTGCCATATATTTGAAAATGAAATACTCCAGAGAACTCCAGAATGTTCTAGTCCTCTGCTGGATCGTGTGCAAACTCCTATGGACCATGCCATTCCAGAGGCAGTTTAGTTGTTTCCCAGATTAAATAATGCAAACTGGAAAGAAATTGAAGTGTCCCGGACGTATTGTTTCAGAGGAAAGATTTAGATTACATCCAGTTCAGAGGCTTTACTTTGGAAATGGCCTACTACTGCCACCAGAATGGCATGGTGCAGGGCAGAAGTGTTGGCACAATGTCGGGAGGAAACAAAACATTTTGGAGCTTTGTACATCCCATTATTAACAATATTGATGACTTTAATCTCAAGTAGAGGTATAATAAGATCAGGGGATCCTGGGGATGCAGCAGGGTTTGGGTGATCCTCTAGCAAAGGATAACTGGGGTTCGATGAACCCCCAAATGCCACCCCTGGCTGGCCTCTCTCATCCCACTTAGGATTCATAATTGTTCTTACCATCGTTACAAAGAATTCCAGTTCTTCCATATGGACAGAGGCACACAACATCCTGTTTGGATTTAGGAAAACAAGTTGCTCCGTTCCCACATGGATTTTGCTCACAGTTGGAAAGCTGACATAATTTTCCAGAGTAGCTAGGAGGACATTCACAGAACCAGTTCTCTGTGTCACTGTGGAAAGAAAGAAGAAAGAAAGAAAATGCATAAGCCAGGGGTAGGTTCTACTTACCTTAACTACTGGTTCTCTTCATGCATGTGCAAAGCGTGCGCAGTTACTTAAAAAACCCGAAAAAACCCACAAAACAAGCACTCTGCGCATGCACAGAGTGGAAAAACAGAAAAAAAAGTAAGTACGGGTGCGCGGGTGGGCGCGCAGGTGGGAGAACCGGTTCGGTGATGTCATACCATCACCGCTACCGGATCGCGCGAACTGGCCCGAACCGGGAGCAACCCACCACTGGTATAAACTGGTATAAACACACCTATACTGTACAATACATATACACGCACACATAGAAAAGAACAACAGTCATCCTTCGCTCTCAAATCCGCTAAAGCACAAAGCAATATTCAACCAGGCAAGTTCTTTGCATATGGTTGTAGAAGTCTTTTCAAGTTTGGGGGTGCTTTGCTCTAAGACTGTTGCTCCTTTATTTTTTATGGCTACATTTCAAAGCTGCTTTTAAGCATTCACCAAGCTTCTCTTGCCATTTGCTACCTTGTGTGCAGAATATTCAGAGGTCCTCAGATTATCTGCAGTATTGCCTTAGTGCAAGGCCAAGCCTTGCTATTTGCTTTCAAGTTTTCAACAGCACGAATAAGGTCAAAGGGATATTTATACCTTAAAATTAAAAAAAAAAGTTATTTGAGATTGTAAAAAAAGTTTGATAACGGAATTGCTTCTTACCCATCTTCTTCTTTTAGCAGTAGCTTATGAATGAAGAGTTGAGGAGAAACAGTTTTTACGATTTTCTATGCCATTTTTGGCTGAAGGTAAGAAAAAACATGGCCTTACCATGAATGTTTGGTTCATGCATAATTTCCACGTAGTAAGTAAAAAATTGGAAACAACATTATTATTGTTTTTAATATGAATAACAATCTGTCTTCCAAGCAAGAGGTTCCATAGACACTGAGCAGATAGAAATTACATATCATATCTGATCTTGCTTTATGTCCGGGGTGTCAAACTCGATTTCATTGAGGACTGCATCAAGGTTGTGTTTGACCTTGGGAGGTCGGGGTGGGTGTGGACAGGGTGGCCATGGCCAGCTTGATGCCACTCATATCGATGGCGCCTGTGGTGGCCCAAGCACCTGCGAGCGAAAACAGGCTCCTGAGCTGTGTTTTTGGCTGCAACAGTCTCCTGCACCCTTCTGCAAGTGAAAATGGAACTTGGGGGGCTGTGCGCAGCACTCCTGGCAGAGTGTACCACAAGTTGGTCCTTCGCTGTTTCCAGAGCTGCCCTGTGGGCCAGATCTAAGCACCCTACGGACTGGATCTGACCCGCGGACCTTACGTTTGACACCCCTGCTTTCTGTGAAGAATGCACACATATTTAATGGTGCAACCTTTAATTTTTATTTTGGAAAAAGGAAGAGTGTGGTGAGTCCTTAGCTTCAAGCATCCATATGCATAACTCAATTTGTAAACAATCAATTCCCATCAATTGTTCACTATAACAATACTGATGGTGAGCATAAGAAATAGATAGTGACAAATTAGCTCTATGTTGTTCCTTAACTTTTCTTTAAATTGGTTATCTTATTCTTTTCTTCTGCTCATTTCTGTTCCCAGGAAGAGTGTCCATGCATTTCCTTTCCCCACTAGAAAAAACCCACACAATTTATTTATTTATTTAATACTAAAATACAGAAGATACTGGGAAAACACAGGAAGATATTGGGCTCAAATTTATGTCAATGACACCATCTAGATTCTAAAGATGTTTTCAAGTGAGACATTTACTGTACTGGTTTTCTTTTTCCTGAGAATTTTGCCAAAGAATGAAAGAGGAGGGCAGAGGGACTCAATCAATATAGTCTTCAATTTCTGAGTTTTCTTCCTGCTCATCTTTTCCATTAAAAATAACAACAACAAAAAGAGACCAACTGGCATAATGATCTTTTCTTGGTAGCTCTGGGACCAGAAGCATCTGGCCTGAACTAAAAGATGGCAGTTTCAGAGAAAAGAACAAGGTCAAAAGCAACCATTACCTTTTGGAAAGATTAAAACTTAGTAACCTTTTCAATAACTCTGAAAAACAAACTAATAGAGTTGTCTGCTTTTGACAAAAAGGACAGAAGACTGGCTGGGATGGCGCCTGTCTCTGATGATACTAGATGAAGTGCCTACACTCTCCTTCTTAATCAATTAAACAATCTTTGTAGCTGACTCTAATCTTATGGAACAACAACAAAAAAACATTAAATCACATGTAAAGAATCGAAATCAATTAATCAGTGGAATAGCTTGCCTCCTGGAGTTGTTGTATTGTAAGCTCCATCCCTGGAAGTTTTCAAGAAAAGATTGGACAACTATCTTTGATAGAGGGTTAGACTAGAAGACCTCCAAGGTTCCTTCCAGCCCTATGATTCTATGATACCTGTATTTATACTAGCACTGTAGTATTATTCATCCAAATTATTTCCTCAAAACCATAAAAACAAACAGGGATTTTGAAAAAAGGTCTCTCCATCATGGGAAAGTGTGAGAAAAAAAAACAAGAGGAGTCTACTATGGCCAGAGAGAATGCACACTCTTACTGGCCATGAGAGTTATAAAGTGACTGAGTGCCAAACGCTACCATTCAGTGTAAACCATCCCAGGTTATTGTTAAGTATGGAATAGGAATGGAATGTAGGTCATCTCCATAGAGAAAGAAGGAAAAATTAAAGTACCCACCCCAACCCCCCAAAAAAATTCCAACCATTTTATGGAACATGGCTGGTCTAATGGTTGAAACACGGGTGCTTTGCATATGCTAATGTGTTTAGTGAAACACTAAGTTTGGAATTCTTTGTATGGAATGCTAAGGAATCAGGGGTGGTTTGCTGCTGGTTCGGTCCGGTTCGCACGAATAGGTAGCGGTGACGCTGTGATGCCACCGAACTGGTTCTACGCATCCTGGACCCGCCCCCCCCTGCGCCCGTACTTACCGGTCCCTGCGCGGAGCACATGGAGTGTGCGGAGTACGCTTGCACAGGAAGCTTTTTTGGAGGTTTTTTCATCAAAAAAAGCTTCTGCGCATGCGTGGGAGTGCCCATTCGGCGGGTGTGCGCCAACTACACACAAAGCGCGTGCACCTTTAGAACCGGTAGTAAAGGTAAGTAGAACCTACCCCTGTAAGGAATGCTTTGTCCATATCACCTGAAGTTCTAAAAATATTTACATTTGCTTTTATCCTAAATTAACTGATTGAGTGTAATAAAAAGCACCACATTGTCCTAGAAATTCCCCGTTATATTTCCCTGGTTAAAGACATGCTTGATTAACCTGACAAGACTACTGAACAGTATATATTTGGGCTGGTGGATATTTCTACATTGTTTATAAATGCATTAGTGAGATTTCTCAGGAAGGAGCTGTATTTGTTGAATGTCTACGGATAGATACAATGGGGAAAATTGTTTATTAGACTTTATTAATTTGATTGCCTTCCAAGCAACTGACAATGTGCTCTGGTAGCTTTTTGTAAGCAAAAACAATTAATATCCTGCATTGCTTTCTGAACAGATGCTTGCAGCTTTATCATTGCAGATGCTAAGTTACTTTTTTAGTTCCACGATTTATTCCTTTAGCTTTTATTGGCAACTGTTCGAAGAACCTGCTGTTGGCATAAAAACAAACCTACATATGTAGAAAGGAGTAAGAACATTGTTTTAAAGTGCCTACAATACAGGGAGCTGTAAAGCCTCACTGAGCAATACAATTGATTTTAACTTTGTACAAGTAATAGACATCATTTACAGTTACGACAGTGATGAAAAAGTAACTTTGGCACTAGGTCTCACATTTACAAATTTCACATGTTAGTACAGCAAAGCAAGGCTGAAATAAGTAGATAAGCACAGTCATGGTTTCACTTTGTTTAATGACTGATCCAATTGTAGTTGCTAAATGAGGACTACCTGTATCCCTATGTTATCTAAATTAGACAATAACCAGTTCTGGAGTAGGTAAGGACCAGGGCAAGTTGAATAATGGTAGGGCAACATACTCAGAGATGTTTTCCTGAAATGGATGGATGTGTGTCTTGTCAGTGGTCAATTGCACAATTCCTGGGTGGACCTTACCAGGTACCTTTGAAGGGTTTGTGCTACTGCCTCATTTTCCATGGTGGCACAGCTATAATGAAGTATTGCAGGCTGACTCTGCTGACTGCCAGCAGTTCGATCTTGACTGGGTCAAAGTTGACTCAGGCTTCGATCCTTCCGAGGTCAGTAAAAGGATTGTTGGGGGCAATATACTGACTCTATAAACCACTTAGAGAGTGCTGTAAAGCTGTATGGAGCAGTATATAAGTCTAAGTGCTATTGCTACTGCTTCTAAACATGGCATCTGAAGGCAGAGTGGGGAGGTAGCCTGTCTTTTGCAGGGACTCTGATTGGAGGGTCCTGTTTCTGCCTACAGATTGTGAATGACATTAGAGTGTTCCTCATAGTATTTTTAAAAAAGTTAATCAGTTTGCAAGAGTCAGATTGGGTAGGTAAAACTCTCACCTTTATTGAAATTGATTCCAAATCAGTTTAAATTGAAACAAATTATTATACTGTATTAGCTAAATGTTAATGCTTCCCTTACTGTATTCTACACTGTATACTTCCCTTGTGTACTTTTAAAAATAATCTTCCTATCTTCTTCCTTACCCACATTGTTCTGGTATATTGAAACAATACCCAAGATCCTCACATTCTGTATCAGAAAAATTTCATGGGTATAGAAACATCCTATGTGGTACAATAGTTAGCTGAAGGGTCTTTGGTGTTCTCTGAGTTTGGTTGTTTTGTTGCAGACTTTTCATTAATCAGTGCACTGATGATGTTAGCTAGTTTGGTTAATAAAATGTTTGCAGAAAACAACAAGCTCAGAGAGCACCAAGGAGTCTTAATAAGAATAGAATAGAATAGAATAGAATAGAATAGAATAGAATAGAATAGAATAGAATGAATGGAATGGAATGGAATGGAGAGTTGGAAGGTACCTTGGAGGTCTTCTAGTCCAATCCCCTGCTTAGGCAGGAAACCCTGTAGCATTTCAGACAAATGGTTATCTAATCTCTTCTTACAAACTTTCAGTGTTGGAGCCTTTACAACTTCCTGGAGACCCTGGACTTAATTTCAACCCCGAGCTACAAATATTCTCCTCTATCGATTGAGCTTTAAGACTAAGATTGATGAAATACCCAGATGCTAATCTTTACTCAGCTTTGAAGCACCTTGGGCACTTTTGTCCAGCTCTGTTCTCTTGGTCAGATTTATTACACAGTGTTGTTATTGTAAGGATAAAGTGGGGAAGAACTATGTAAGATAACACGACCTTCTCAAATAGAATTGGGATATAAATCTCACAAAAATAATAGAATATCAAATGCCTGCTGTTGGGTGACAATAGATGGAAATTGTATGTCTTTCATTTACCACTTGTGGACTTAAGGGATATTAAGTCATGCAACTTACAGGCAAAGGTCAACAATATTTGAAATGACACCTGTTAGGAATCCAAAATTCTCTATTTTTTCCCCTTGATATATTTTCATCTTTTGTGCTAGCTGCTTGCGTTTATCGGAAATGCTTCCTTGCTACTGTCTTAGGCAGAAAGAAAAGTGGTGATTATTAACAGTGAAAATATCGTAATTTTTTAAAGAGAGTCTATAGCTCAGTAAGCCTCTATCTATTTTCACTATACATGCAAGCAATGGGGGAAGGGAGTTCAGAGTGATATTTATTCAGTGGCTTGTTATACACGGTATTAAGAGATTGAGGTCATCTCTGTTATAGAATGAAAGATGGAAAATTAAAATATGCTAATGATTGTCATTCGCATTAAATTTAGATTGTTGATTCTTATTGGACTATTGGTGTAATGGGCCTAGGGAGGGTGAGCATTAACAGCATGGGAAGGAACATTAAGAGATTAAGAGATTAACAGAGTTGTAAGGGACCTTGTAGGTCATCTAGTCCAACTCCCCGCCCAAGCACGAGACCCTACACCAGGGGTGTCAAACACGTGGTCCACAGGCTGAATTTGGACCGTGATAGGCCATGGAATTGGCCTGTGGAGATAGCAAGGGACCAGCCCCTGCCACCCTTAGCCTGGTCTCACCTACCCAGTCGGCTGTGATGACCAGGCCATGCCCCCTGGCCCCCCAAGGGCAAACAAAATCCCGACATGGCCCACGACGGAATCGAGTTTGACACCCCTGCCTTATACCATTTCTGACAGATGGCAGTCCAGTCTCTTCTTGAAAGCCTCCAGTGATGAGGCTCCCACAATTTCTGAAGGCAAACTGTTCCACTGGTTGATTGTTCTCACTGTCAGAAAGTTTCTCCTTATCTCTCCTTGAATCTTTCCTTTATTGGTTTCCATCCATTATTCCTGGTTTATAAAATGCAGAATCATCATCTGGAATTGGGGGAATAGGATGTGAAGGCTGACATTGTTTAAATGACACAGAAAGGGCATTTTCATGATTTTTACATTGATCAATACCAGGAACTTTCAATCTGATTTGGCAGGGATCTCCTTACACTGTCATGTTTAGTTGTCCTTTACTTTTGTCTACATTAATTTTTGGATGGTAAGTACTATTTCTTTCACTGCCATTTTTAAAAAACACAAACAAGTGCTTCTGAAAGGGTTTATTTGTAGATAGCACTGCTGTAGATGTTCTCCCCAGGAATCAACTTATTCATATCCATTAGCATCTGATTAAGGCGATACACATCTAAGAGTCTTCCTGTTACTTTCTCTTTTAATCATCAATAGCAAATCAGAACTTCAGATTCAGCATGAGGAATGGAGGTGCAAATTGCTGCTGCTTTCAAGTCAGTGAAGAATATTATCCTCTGAGATAAATATCTGCCATTACTTTCCTAAATAGTAAAGGTGAAAGATAAACAAGCCACACACCAAAGGCAGGAAAGCTCAGCATTGTGTTTTATCTTTATGTTCGGTACAAATTATACTTGGATCATTTTTAGTTAGCTAAAATTTATGATGAATATTATTTTGTTCTTCCTTCAATAAAATGCAATATAATTTGGTGTGGATATGAAAACCACATTGTGTTGCAACCTATAATTTTTTTCTTGCTGAATTAATAAATTTTGTATTTATGTGGATCTATGCATGATTGTTATACCCAAGTTTTGAAAAAGCAAGTAATTCTTCTCAAACTTGTAAACTAGAGTACTTTGAAATCCCTTTTATAGCTAACAGATATTAAAACTGAACAATATAACTTATTTCCCGAAAGACAAGCTTTATTTAAATCAAAATTAAAATTATTATGAAGAAGGCTGACATTTATTTTTTAAATTGCTTATTAGTTAGTCTTATAATACTAATAAAAAGGCATTTTTGTTCTTTGATATGACCCGGATAACATTTTACAATACACAGAGAGAAAGGCACAGATTTCATTTAGCAGGTTTTTATGTTTGTGTGTATGCGTGTGTTCTTTCAAGATAGTGTTGACTGCTAAGCTCCATTAGAAATAGACACCTAATACACTATTCCTTTTCAGCCAGAGTAAATCATAGCATGTAGAATACAGAAAAGGAATAAGAAATAGTAAGTCAAAAGCATTAAAGCATGAGATAATAAAGAGAAATAAACTAACTCAATTTTCCATATGCCCATGGTCATTAGCAGGCAAAACCAAAGATATTGCTCTGATCAGTTATGGATTTCACGTAATGTTTTTAGTAAGATAGAATAGAAGTGGTAGAGACTAGGTTACTGATTAATAAAGGTGGTGTAGACTAGGTTAATTCTGGCCCAGTATACCACAAAAGTAAGCAAAACCCAGGTTTATCCCTAGTATAAAAACATTATTCTACACAAATTAGGATTGATAATTTACAGACTATTTTGCGAGTTAATTTTGAACTAACAGTTCAACACTAATAGTTCAAAATAATAATAATTTTTAAAGAAGGTAATTTTAGACCAGTCAACACAAGAAACTTAAAATAACAGGTAAATGATAAGTAAAACCATCATCTCTAACCTCTTTTACGTTTAGAATCTGGGAAATAAAAACAGGATAACTCTAACATGTCATCCGTGTTCTTTGTATGAACATTAAAAGCGACATTGGTG
This sequence comes from Grayia smithii, assembly GCA_032468115.1. Classification (NCBI taxonomy): domain Eukaryota; kingdom Metazoa; phylum Chordata; class Lepidosauria; order Squamata; family Grayiidae; genus Grayia; species Grayia smithii. The sequence continues at coordinate 229,934 of JANHFM010004452.1, forward strand.
GAATGGATGCCAGCTCCAAAGCATTATATCTTTTTTTTTTTTTGCAACCATCTTTATAATCAATTTGCTTTTCCAATGGTAGGCAATTATTTTTAATGTTTCAACACTCAGCATACATAGCCAGAGCATTTCTAATAGCACATGATGAAGCTCGTGCTTTTCACGTCTGAAAAGGATTGCTGGTTGCCCTTCTCCCATAATAAAACACAGGTGATGCAATGCACCTCAGTACACACATTGATAAGTTTGTGTGTCCTTTTAGACTCCACCATCATCACCTGCAGTTTCAAGAGTATGGTTTCTTTTGTGAACTTAGCTGGTTTATAAGTAGGTATTGTTAGGTTTCCAGCCAGGAGAATCATGTAGGAGAAAGAGTGGTAGAATCTGGGGGTAGAGTTAAAAGAGGGGGATCAGCACAGGGGTGAAATGCTACTGCTTCGGACCACTTCGGCCAAATCAGTAGCGATGGTGGTGGGTGGTTCGGAGAATCGGTAGCAATGGCGGTGTGAGGCTCCGCCCACCCACCCGGTCGTCATTACTTCCTGATTTTAACCAGGAAGTAACCTTTTTTTTACCCTCTGTGCATGCTATGCATGCACTTCCAAAATGGTAGGGAAGGTAAGTAGATTTCACCCCGGATCAGCCTAGAATCCCTACATAGTCATAAGTGGAGTAAGTCCAACACCCTTTACATTCCATTGACCCTTATCTAACTCCAAGCAGGTGCTAACCATTAGTTGAAACGATTCCTGTGCATAGACTTTTTAGCAATAAATCCATTTCATTGGCCATCACTGTGTGCCCTTGGTTTTCCATGCCTGACCTTTTCTTCCTTTGAACATACCCCTTAAACCTATGAAGGTGAAGTGGGGAGGAATGGCATAGCAGACCTAAAGAAAGAAGATGGGAAAGGTGAGGAGTCATACAAGAAAATAAATTAATGAGAAACCACAGAGAGTGAGAACAATAAAAGAATAACAACAGTTAAGTAACAAAACAGGCTTTTATTGTTTTAAAGGTTTTTCTTCTGCAAAAAAGAAAAGGAAACCATAAAGCAAATTTGGTTTTAATTAATGAAAGATAAAATTGAGGCAAGAAGACGAAACTAGACAGATTAATTACGAAACTAGAAAAACAGTACCCATCTTATTAATTCAAGAACTTCCTTGTTTTCTGTTTCATATCTGTAAATTGAAAATAAGAATGTCCTTAACTCCTTCATGATTTGAGCCATGCAAGATAAGCCTACCACAAAGGCAATGTACTTTTAGCTGAACCTCAAAAAGGTGGTCCAAGAGGCATCATTGATAAAACTTTTCTTTGAAACAGCAAATACTCTTCTACCCAGGATTAAAATGGCACAATACAGATTGCATCCCATAAAAGCTGCTTGTGGGTAGTGGGCTTAATCAGGAAAGAAATTAAACAGTACTTTAATTCAACCTTTTGTGGCCCAAAACCACATTTAATTTTTTGGAGAAACTGCATCATTATGCAGTGTAGAGCTGCAGTGGATGCAAAATAGTCTCTCCATTTTTTCCAGAGTGTTTCCTAAGGGTTTTTTTTTTTTTTCCCCAAAATACATAGTTTTCACTTCCAAATGGTAAGAAATAATATTTCAGCAACTATCTCATTAAAATGCGGTGGCTGATCAGAGACAGCAAAGGGTTGGTAGACCACAAATGGATCTGGGGATCCAATTCACCTTCTACTTTCCTGACCTTTATAAGAAGTTTACGTGAAGTTGGAAAAAAATATCTTAAAATATCCTTTGTGCAATAGACATTTTGTGTATTTTCTGAACAAATGGCTGCTTTTTACATTCAGGAACCAATTTTGGGGCAAGTAGAAGAAATCCATGTAATTAAGCCATAAATTACCCTGTAGTTCAGGGCAGGGATGAAATCTAAATTTTGTTACTACCGGTTCTGTGGGCGTGGCTTGGTGGGCGTGGCAGGGGAAGGATACTG
>JANHFM010004452.1:315235-326905 GCA_032468115.1 Grayia smithii
AGGGCGGCATATAAATGTGATAAATAAATAAATAAATAAATAAATAAATAAATAAATAAATAAATAAATAAATAAATTTTTGTCACAACAGATTTTAAGAAATATCTTGTTTGAGCAGGTAGGAGTTGTCATGTCTTTGAGGACAGACCGATTAAAGAGTATAACTTTTCCTGAGGAACCTTTGAATGGCTTAACAATCAACAAAACTGTTACAATACATGAAATAATTCTCCTTATTCCTTGCAAATCTTGAGTCAGACTATGAGCAGAAAAGGCACATGGGATTTCAAGATTATGTATGTTAATCTAGTGTTTATTACACCATCAATAATACCAGTACTCCCAGTGGAAGAGGAGCTAGTCACTCAAAAACTGATTTGCATTTCCAAAATAATTATGAGCTGGAAACATCTGCTTCTGCTGAAGTAAACTACGCCACAGAGTAACAGCTCCCTGAATCTTCTGGGACTTTTCCTCCAGAGGAAAGATGTAGTTAAGCAGCAAGATATAGTTAAGCCATTTCATATCCTTGGTCAGAAATTGATTATAATGTTCCAGTCCCAAACTGCTAACAAATGCTTAGAAGCAGCTACTATGGCTTCAGAATAAGACTTTTATGCCTGCTGAGATGTTCGGAGTTAAAATTATAAGCAGAAAAGTATTTTCAGGTGCAGCACCCAATGTACGCAATATATTCCCATTTTCTGCAGGAAAATCTATAGTATACTCTGAGCTCCACACTATCAAATGTTGATCTTATCAATAGAGAGCTTAAAAAGACCTTGTGTTCTTTATGGAATGCTTGCTAGATATGCTCCATATGCACATGGTATATCATCCTTTTCATAGTTTCTCTACTCTAGAGACCAAATGACATTATCCCTGTCATGCCAGAATCAACATACAGGAGCTTAAATTCCAAGACATTGGGATAAACTCTTGTTTTATTATACTGTTCCAGCTCAGTAATACACTCATTTTCCTACCACCCATTTTTGCCCAATGATTTATTTGTGAATCTAATGAGCCTTAGAATGCATTCAGATGTTCAGGAAAAACATCTGTTCCAAGAACATGTGCCTGCATGTGCTCTGTTTAAAATCCTCCCCAATTAAATCTGATTTAGCTAATAATCCTTTTTTCCTGATGTGCTAACTTTCGATGTCACTAAACCCGGGATGATTTTTTTTTCACATTTTATGTGAAGATTGGTTAATATCTTATCCAGCGGTGAAATGCACTTGCCTTTGCTACTGTTTCAGAAATGTGAGCACGCGGGCCACTTCTGCTCATGTGTAGAGCCTTCTGCGCATGCGCAGAGGGTAAAAAATGGGAAGTAATGACATCTTGGTGGGTTGGCGGAGCCTCCCGCTGCCAGCTGATCTTATCCATATTCTTAAATATTAAGGTTTGGGGGAAACAGTGCCTATATAAGTGAATCTGTGATATTATTTCCTTTTGCTTGATGGTTTGGATTTCACTCCTAGTTTTGGAAGGTTGTGAAACTTCTTACAGATAATAGGAAATCTCAGCATTGAACATATGAGCAAGAAACAGATGGAAAACAGCCCTCATACACAAAATAGGGAGCTAGACAGCCCATGAAATAGAGAGGAAACAAAACAAAGGGAACACATGCTTGAGTATTTCTTCTGTATGTAGGGCTTGCTGTTGAAACCCAACTGAACAAAATAAAATAAGCATTATATTGCATAGCCTCATAGATTTGTTTCAATAAAGATTGCCCAGCGAAAATTGTTGGTGTTAGATACTGACACCAGACTTTTCCACTGAAGTCCGCTCTTAGAGTGGGAAAATACTGAAAGGTGATTGGTCAATCCCTCTAACAGCCCTCTATATGAAGGAGCGCTGTCAGAGAGACTGTCACTGGATTTGTATATAGTTGTCTAATAAAGAGCTGTTGCTGAAGTCAGTCCCAGTACCTTCCTTTCACCCGATCTAATACTGGCGATGAAGGTGGGATTAAGGAAGAACTGAAGGAAAAAGAGCTGACAACGAACATCCAGCCAGGTGGACAAAAGAAGCGGCGGCGATTTTGCGTGCCAAATTCAAACAAACAGAAAAGTCTGCATTCCACCTGCCTATGCCCTTCGATCCAGTAAAGGAGCACTGGGACACATACATGACCCAGTTCGAATGCTTCATGGAAGCCAATAACCTCCTTGGCCTGTCAGATAATCAGAAAAGGGCACTTTTTCTTACCCACTGTGGCCACAACATATTTGATACCACAGAGTCCCTATCAGAGCCAACTCCAGTACAATCAGTACCATGGCAAGTGCTTCAGAACACACTGAAGATTCACTACACCCTTACTCCCTCCAAAATTGTGAGATGCTACAAATTCCAGCATCAAATGCAGAAAGAAGGCATAAGCCAATACATGGCTACCCTCCGTAAAGGCATGGCTCATTGCAAATTCAGAGACTTAAATGAAATCCTTTTGGATCAACTTATATGTGGGGTACAAGACATTCACCTGCAAGGATGACTACTAGCCAAAACAAATTTGATACTGCTAGCAACCCTCGATGAGGCTAGGGCCTCGGAATCCTCCAGTAAAGCAGCTGAATCACTACAAAAGCTCACTGCATCTCTGGCGGCCACCATGCACAAAGTCCACTACTACGACAACAAGACTGAGAGCAGTGAGGATGAGATATATCACATGGATAGGCAGAAGACTGCAGAGCAGAAGAAAAGACAACCACTCTGTGCCAGTTGTGGGGGCCAGCATTCAAAAGCGTCCTGTCGCTACTGAGACACCACATGTTGGAGATGTGACAAAAAGGGGCATTTGGCTAGTGTTTGTCATGCCACCCTACTGGCCGCTCGCAGAGCCACATCAGAGGCTGCCCGACCAGAAAACCCAAAGCCATACATAAAAGAGCATGGAAACTGTGATGGTAGAAAAACAGTGCTGGAGTACCCGAGACCAACCAGACAAGGATCGCCAAAGCCACCACCTCCTGCAGGAAAAAACTAACAGTCACCATCCTCCATTCTCCATTGAGATGGAGATTGACATGGGATCCTCAGTGACCACCATTTTGTGTCAAGCCCTGCGCAAAGCAGTTCCCAGCCTGAGAAAGGGACAGCTAGCATGCCAACAATTAAAGCTCAGCGACTACCAAGGGAATAGAATTCTGGTCCTGGGCTGCACATCACTCTCTGTGGCCTATAATAAATTCCAAGTCAAGGTGTCCATGACCGTGGTTGATGGAGGCCTCCCGAATCTGATTGGCTTAGACTGGTTCGATTCCCTCGGGTTGGGGGTAACTGGCACCAACACGATTGCCAACATCTGCACCAACAACCTGATCCAGGAGTTCCAGGATGTGTTCATCCCTGAGTTTAACAAGTATGTGGGCACCCCATTTCTTTTAGCCTAGACCCTAACGTGGCACCCATTTGCCTGAAACTTAAGATAGACGCAAAATTGGACAAACTAATCAGACAAGGCATTCTCGAGCTGGTCGACCATGCAAAGTGGAAGACCCCCATTGTGACCCCCATTAAAGGAGATGGATCTGTGTGCATCTGTGTGGATTATAAGTGCACTCTTAACAAAGCACTCCAACAGAACGCTTACCCTGTTCCAATTGTCCAGTATTTATTACATTCCCTGGGCTCCAAAAAACTGTTTGCCAAACTTGACCTCACACAGGTGTACCAACAACTGCCAGTAGACAGTTCCCCTGCTGAGTTGCAAACCACTGTAATGCACAGAAGGGCATTCAAATGCAACAGGCTTCAGTTTGAGGTTAGTATTGCCCCAGAAATTTTTCAAAGCATCATAGAGCGACTTTTGCTGAAAATTCCTGGGGTAATACCATATTTTGATGATGTTCTTATCACTGCTGAAACTGGATTTGTATATAGTTGTCTAAGAGCTGTTGCTGAAGTCAGTCCCAGTACCTTCCTTTCACTCAATCTAACAGTTGGATTTCTTCAGAGTTACTCTAATTTGTCAATCAAATCAAAAGTAGTTGGCTTTCTTGAGCATTTAACAGAATAACAAAATAAAAGAGTTGGAAGGGACCTCAGAGGTCTTCCTGTCCAACCCCCTGCTCAAGCAGGAGACCCTATACCATTTCAGACAAATAGTTGTCCAATCTCTTTTTAAAAACCTCTAGTTTTCTGAAGGCAAGTATTTCACTATTTAATTGTTCTCATGGTCAGGAAATTTCCCTAACTTGTTTAAGTCTAGATTGCTATGTGAAGTCTCATATTAAAAAGGACTATAAAGAACACACCAGTTGATAGGTGGTATTAAAGACACAACTGGCTTTCCTATCTGCACACAGAACCAGATGAGCTTATATGATTATTTGACTAATGGACATAAACATTAAATTGTCTGTGGGCTGAATGCATTAATAAAGAGTGTTGTGCAAAAAAAAATGTATTAATGAAAGTACATATCATGTCTCATTTTCCACACAAAGATTCTGTCTTTTTTAGTGTGCTTTTTTTTGAAGAAGCAGTGGTGGGAAAACAAGGATGGAGGCTTATCTCAAAGAAGCACAATGAAAAAAAATCAGTTACTTATTTTGGTGTCTGTGTGTATGGGGATAATAGCTAATTCTGCTGTCTGATCCTTGTCCCATTTTATATTGAATATCTTCTGTGTCGAGTGATTATTCTTGAGCAAAACCTAAGTATCACTGCTGCAGCAACTGAGCTTTATTTACACAGACACTCCTTATTAAAGGTGTAGAGCACTCATGAACAGCAGGCAAATCTCTTACACATCCTTCTTCATCTTCTTCTATTGTGAGCATGTATTTTCATTTTTTTTCTTAAAACTGGACCTCAGAAAGTGTGCAGTGTTTTGCATAGGGGATCCCGCAATGGACTTTGAAAGCTAAGCTTCATCACCTCACCTCTCAGAAAAGAAAAGCTGTAATACATTATTGCTTCCTCAGCTAGATCAAACAGTGTAGATATTTTCATATCGATCTTCTTTTGCATCATCCCTTTCAACTACCCACTTCCCTTTGTCAAATCAAAATCACCAGTTGACAATAAAGTACCGTGTTATGAAAGAGCTGACCCGGTCATCAAAAATGCCAGTCCCATAGTACACATGAATGACACATCTCTGGACAGCTGGTCTAAATTGCACAAGGTATTTTGGGCAATGATTTCTATGATCAGAACCCTTCGTCCTTGATTCTCACCAGTCTGCAGTGCTTGTTTTCTATTTGCAACTCTTACTTTGAACTTTCTGGTAGCACACTTCTACAGCTGATATTCTGTTCTTTTAAAATTTACTGTGACATGTGCATACATTTGAGCCAAGACTTAGTAGTGGATGCACTGAGTCTGATCATAGCAGGGAAAAAAAAAACAAAAAAACCCTTGAGGAATTTAGATTTGATGAGAGATTTATGGATCCCAGAATCCAAACATGAAAGACATGAAAGCCAGAACAAATGTAACACAAGAGTTGTCTCAGGTCTCTGCCTCCTTCGGACTATATTTGTGCTTGCAGTAGCTAAGTAAATCTTGCTCAAATGATACATGTTAAGCCCCATGGGACATTATCCAAAACATAACAAGGAGGAAGAAAATGAAATAGAATGTGACTTCTATGGCTTTTATCCCCTACGTAGACTCACCCTCCTGCTTTAAATCTAGACATGGGTCATCCAACTCACATCCAGCATTTTAGAATAGTTGTCTAGTGTGTTATGCAAACATAGCGATTGTGGCTTGCTCAGTTGATGGCCTGTGACAACCTGTGACACTCTAGATCTTCCTGAACAGAACTCCTAGAAAGCATTAGAGTGGTGATGGATGGTGGAAATTAGAGTGCAGCAGTATTGCTTACCCCTGCATAAACCACAGCTAAACAAACCTCAGCTCAGATCATATATCCAGAGCTCAGAGAGAATGCTTATCTACTCAGACTGTTTGCAGGGGGGGTGGGGGGTGGAGAATAATGGTCGTATAGCTTAGATAAAAGAAAAGCTTGGAGATGCAATGCCGGACAAGCTAACTTGGCAAAAAGCCCTTCTAAGTGTTTGAGTAAACATACATAGAAGTCACTCTGGGAGCAGATAGCTTGATTATTTCTAATATGCAAGAATGCAGACGTGGGCTTCTTGTGGAAAATTATAATAATTTCACACCTGGTGTAGTTCAGCCTAGGACAAGCTAGGAGCTGAGCAGCCCTTAATATGCTATTCTAAGAAAGATGACCATCACATCAAATTTCTTGTCATAAGTTATTTGGCTTTTGACAAACTGACCCCATCACCAGGATTTTCAGCTCAGCAGTAGGTTATGCATTGCACATGTAATTGCTCATAAGAATGGTTTATACTAGCTAGGACTGTCAGCTTTGGCAGTCCTGACTATATTTCATTTCTCAAGAGGACAGATTTAATAGTGCTACTGAACATTCACCGAGTTCATACAGTCGGCTAATCTTAATGTTGAGTTAAGAGAATGCTACGCCCAAATAAATAAGCCATATGCTGACTTCACATATTGGTTTGATTCACACAGCATGCTTGGGTAGTACTGCAATATTGTTACACTGAACTAGAAACTGAACAATGCATTCTAGTTTAGCCTAGGTCAATAAGGGCAAACCGGGCTCACAGGTGATCCACCAACATTCACCAACACAAGACAAGAACTGTGCATATTTGCAGAGGCTGCACAAGAATGGGGTGTGCTCTTGTGTGGCCTCTGGACCAGTGGTGAAATGTAAAATTTTTTACTACCGGTTCTGTGGGCATGGCTTGGGGGGGTAATGTGACAGAATGGGCTGTAAAAAAATGCTTTTAAAAGGTAAAATAAAAGGCTCTGACCATCGCGAGGCACAGCTGTGATTGTCAGAGCCTTTTTTTAACTTTTAAAAGCATTTTTTAACGGCCTATTTGGCCGAAAAGGTTGTAAAAATATGCTTTTAAAAGTAAAAAAAAAAGGCTCTGACAATCACAGCTGAGCCACACGATCATACAACAACACCCGGTCGGGTGGGCAGAGCCTTGCACCGCCATCTCTACCAGTTCTCCGAACCACCTGCCACAATCGCTACCAGATTGTCTGAACCGGTCTGAACCAGGAACATTTCACCCCTGCTCTGGACCCTCTGAAAATTACACATGAATGGAGAAGAGTAGAATTGCACAAGAATGGGGAAGTAAAGGAACAGCATTCTCAAAAGCCACTTCAAGAATGAAGGTCTTGAGTGATTTGGAGCTGCCTTGGGTAGGCTGCAGAGGCCTGTTAACAGAAGGAACACAGGGCAGATCCATAGGATCGCATACATTATTGGACGGTATTGCTAAAAAATAAATGAATGGTCTCTCTTTTGTTCAGTGTGTGCATCTGTCTGTCTCTGTCTGTTTCTCCCTCCCTCTCTCCTCCCCATTCTCTCTCACATACAGAGATGTGGTGTCAAATTAGACATTTTCTGAATTTTTGAAACACTGAGCCCAAAAAGGCCATCACTGTCTAGACTGTTGTTCACTTTCTTTGCCTTGTGTTCTCTGTGTTGAAACTCCTGTTTGTGTGCAGGCATTACAATCCAAAAGGCCCTCCTGCATTCTAGCAGGATATCTCAGTTCTGCATATGACAGCAGCAATGGTCTGTCATCCTGCTGCTAGAAGCCAGGAAGGTTTATAGTATAAGGAAAATCATTTTGTGATTCTGGTATCATATTTCAGACTTTTTACAGCACAGCACGTGCTGCTACCACATAATGTCAGTTCATGCTTGATGTCAGGGTTGATATAATACCTAGCCAAAAACATTTGTTCATAAGAGCACTGTGAACGGAGAGGTCAACAAAGCATTCTTATTATTCTTTCAGAAAACCTACAGAGATGAGAAGAATGCTATTCCTCTCAAACTCAGAAAGCATAATCAGTACAGTTCTGAGGAAAATGTATTTCTATTCTAGCAACTTCTCCAGAACCTGAAGCAGATTTATACTGAAGTCTGATATCTCAAATATGTGTAAGTTGCATGTGTACAAGCACTGTCTAACTGCAGTATTTTTAGCCTTTGGAATTTTTCCACTCATCACCTTTAAACTTCCAATATTTTCTACTCCTAAAAATAATTTGGGATACAAATCTGTAGAGATTCTCAGTCATCCAGGTCATGGTGTCCCAAAGGTGCTTTTTTTCAGGAGGCAACTGTACTTCCTTGTTTTTGCTTCTCATCCAAGAAACGTCTTCAGCTCGGACAGGACAGTGGGGAATGGAAGGATTTATATTCCTTGCAGACAGCTGGTAATTAGCATTCTTTTATAGGGTCTTGAAGCATTTGGAGGTTTATCTGTGTCCTCAGGGTCACCTGAGTAGTGCTCCTGGTTCCTATAGTCTGCAACTTTTCCTCTGGAAATCCATTCCTACTCCCACACCATTCAAAGGATGCTCATCCCAAATTGTATAGCTAAAAGTCTGGAGAGATTCTCAGTCATCCAGGTCATGGTTGTCCCAAAGGTGATTTTTTTTTCAGGAGGCAACTGAACTTTTTTGTTTTTTCTTTTGAAGACATTACACTTCTCATCCAAGAAGCTTCTTCAATAGAGATAAATCTCCAAGTGCTTCAGCGACCCTTTAAAAGGATGCTAATTACAAGCTGTCTGCAAGGAATATAAATCCTTCCATTTCCCACTATCCTGACAGAGCTGAAGAAGCTTCTTGAATGAGAAGTGAAATGTCTTCAAAAGAAAAGACAGGAGTCCAGTTGTCTCCTGAGAAAAGCACCTTTGGGGCAATTTGGGATACAGTTATTTCAAAAGTAGTTATCTCTTCAGATTTCAACTATATCCAACCTTATTTAAGGGAAAAATAAAATATATATCTTTTAGTTATATATTATTATTCTGTTAATTTACCAAACAGTTCTACAATATCAGTACATTTTGGTATATAAGGTGCATAGTTATCAATAAAACATAATATATTATCAGCATAGATTAACTGTTCTACTTCAGTTTTGCCCTTATTTTTTCTCATTCTCTTTTGGGTCTAAACCTGGTTTATTTGGAACGCCGACCTAGTTGATCTTCAACAAGTTGTTTTCCCTCGGAAAAAGGGGATATATTTTTGTTTTCTCTGCCTTTTTGATTTCAGACTCAAAATAAATCCAATGAGAAGCACTGCAAGCTAGTAGCTAAGCCATAATATTTTATTTATTTTTTTTAATTGATTGATATGGGAAAAGAAAACTTTTCCTGGCAGACAGAGACAAGGCTACTTGAGAAGAGATATGTACTGCCCGCTATCCATTGTCACTAAAGAGCAGGGGTATCAAACTCAATTTCATTGAGGGCCCCATCAGGGTTGTGTTTGACCTTGGGGGGGGGCTGGGGGCATGGCCAGGGTGGGCATGGCCAACTTGACATCACTCATGTCAAGGGTGCCTGTGGTGGCCTGAGCCAGAGAAAACAGGCTCTCAATCTCCATTTTCAGCTACAACTTTCTGCCAGTGAAAACGGAGCTCCATTTTTGCTGGCAGAAACTGTGTGCTGGTCATTTACTGTTTCTAGGGCAACCCCATGGGCCAGATCTAAGCACCTCACGGGCCAGATCTGGCACACAGGCCTTATGTTTGACACCCCTGCTATAGAGGAAAGCTAACTCTGGGGCATCATTTGGTTAGGGTTTATATACAGATCAGGGGTGGGTTCTACCCACCTTCGCTACCGGTTCTCTTTGTGTGCGCGCGTGCACGCGCGCGCGCAAAACATGCGCAGAACACTATTTTCGGCGATTTTGCAAAAAAAAGGTAAGTTGGGGCACGCAGGTGAGGCCGGGTCCGGGACACTGCGAACTGGTTCGGTGACGTTACAGCGTCACCGCTACCTATTCGTGCGAACCGGACCGAACCGGGGGCAACCCACCACTGATACAGATGCTCCAAAAATTATATTGACATTAATGTGACACTTCCCATAGGAAAAAAAGCAAATGACCCAATCTCAGAAACAAAGGTACTGTTTCTGACTGTGACTGTGCTACTATGCAGTTTGCAAATGTGCATTAACATTTCTGCAGATGAATTTATTATCAGCAAATTAGTATTAACATGGGGGGGATAGGAAATGACAAAATATTGAACAGTCTTTCATCTTGGTGTGAAATGGTTCATTGCACAATCAGTATAAAGTAAATAAATCTCTCTCTCTGGAGATTCTCGATATCTGTGTGAGGATGAAAAATTCTGGTATCGTTGTTATTTCTGTAAAGGTTGCAGAACTGGATATGTTTTAAATTATAAATTGCTCCAGAGTTGGAAAGTGAATAGGTCACTGGCTCTATTAACAAACCAGTTTTTTTAAAAAAATTAGCATACTTATTTGGAGGAGGAAAGAATCTTCTCCAGCTGATATAACTATCCTGCTCTCCCTCTGCCCTCTCAAATAATTGGATTATATCAATCCCAAACTGTCAATTTTTGACTGTAGTAACATGCTTCCACTTAAGGCAGCATTTATTGGAATGTGCTCAGCCAACCTAAACACTCTTTGATTACCACAGCACTTGGTCCTCCTTTTCTATCTCCCAAGCATGGCAACATTGCAGGTAGAGCAGATCTTCAATATTCAGCTGTGTAAAGAGATTTTTAAAGGGGGGGGAGAAGGAGGAGGAGGAAAAAAATGAATCTTCCATGCCTTCAAATATGTTTTATAATAATAATAATAATAATATCCACTGGAACACCAAAGTGGAAACTTCGATTTGAAAATAAGATAAAAAAAACTACGAGGGGATGTCAGCAATCTGACATACATGAAAGAAGGAAAACTAAATAACCAAAAGCTGAAAAATAGTTTACACAAAAAATACAACCTGGAGGAAAAAACAATCATGGAAATCATGGAAGAACTAAAACAATGTGTAATAGCAACAGCAAAGAACATTGAAAGATATGAAGGACGAATTAAACAATATCGTGAAAATGTCCAGTTCAGAAGAAACCAGCACCTCTTCTACCAGTCCCTTGATGAAAATTGAGTCCAAACTAATGTTCAGCCATGTAAAGAAAAATCTTTGAACTTTTGGAAAGAAATGTGGGAAAACCCAGTGGAACACAACAAAATTGCCTCCTGGATCAAAGATTTTCAATAACAAACAACACAAAACAAAATAGAAAATATTGTAATAAAAACTGACATGGTTGCAAAACAAGAAAAGAAGGTCAAGAACTGGAATGTACTTGGCCTGGATGAACTGCATGGATACTGGCTAAAACACCTGACCAGCCTCCATCACATGGCCACTCAAGTTGATCAAATGCTCCAAAATGCAACAAGTGAAGAATGATTAACAGCTGGTCGAACATACTTAATAATGAAAGATCCAGAAAAGGGCAACAGAACCAAGCAACTATTACCCAATTACTTGTCTGCCAACATGTTCAAACTTTTTACAAGAATACTGGCAAATTCACTATTCAATCACCTGATGGAAAACAGTTTGCATCCAATAGAACAAAAAGGAAATTATAAAAAATCGAGAGGAACAAAAGATCAGCTGTTCATTGACAAAATGGTACTAAAAAATGCAAAATGAAGAAAAATGAATTTAAATATGGCATGGATTGATTACAAGAAGGCATTTGACTCATTACCCCACAGCTGGATTAACACCTGTCTGGAAAACTTTGGAATCAGC
>JANHFM010004452.1:342423-357643 GCA_032468115.1 Grayia smithii
CAAACTCTTTATTTTAACTGGAAAAGTTGAGGGTCGTCTTATACGCCCAGTCGTCTTATACGCCGGAATATACGGTATTTTTATCTATTCTTGATCTTCATAGTAAAATTAACAATTTAGCTAATACAAAATATTTGTTCTAAAACAAAAGTAAATTGAGATAACACTAATTCAAAATAACTAATATATTATCTGAATAAATATAATAAAATAAAGTAATTGGCATCTTTCCTACTTGGAGATAAGTAATTGTTTATAGCAACATTAATTTTAAAAACTGAACATATACTGCTGAAATATTTCAATATTTCCACTTTAATAACCTGCATTCCTCATACAACATTATTCTGAGCATTTTTAAATCTTGCTTTATTCTTTACCATATTTAATCATTACTCAACTCAATGTTCCACTTAACAGAAAAGTGGAGCCAAGTAAACCATATTGTAAATTAAAAAAAATATTGCACTGAAGCAAATTTTCTTCAATGTCGTAAGTTGACACTAATATTTATGTAAAACCATTACATCCTTCAGTATATAACTGGAGATTCCAAAGTATCCATTAAATTAATGTTAGTATACATTTTAAATTGATTATGTTTATCAAATATGAATTTGATAATGCCATATCCAATATACAATCCCACTAAGAGTAAGATGGGTGAATTTAGATAATAATGAATCTAATTTTTAAACATTCCAAGAATAAAGTATTTCGTTCATAGGCCTTTGTAGTAAAAACATTTCAGGAAAAAGCTGACACTAATTTTTCATGGAAAGAAATTTAAATACTTTATATAGGTCAGGGTCTGCCAGTCCTTGGTCCATGGCCCGGTACTAGTCTGAGGCCCATTTGGAACGAGGCCATGGTGGGCACTCGCACATGGACATGAAGCTCCACTCACACAAATGGAGCTTCATGCGTGTGTGGACGCAAGCGCCTGCCTCTCACACAAATGGAGCTGTGCATGCAAGCATGTTAGCCTGCCATTCACACAGAACTATTTCCTCTTTCTCCTTGCTGATCTACAAAGCCGGAAAGGTTGGGGATCACTGATATAGGTAGTCCTCAGGTTACAATGGCAATTGGGATGGAAATTACCATTAATTAGCAATGAAGTCATAAAATGTGATGTCACATGACTGCATCACTTAGAGATGACAATCCTGGTCATTATCAGAGGAGCTCCGAGTCATGAAAACCTAGAAAATAAGGGGTGTCAGAGCCATAAATTACTTGTTTGGTTTTTAGTAAAAACACTGCACATATATTCCATTTTTGGGGAGTAGTGCTGTAATTTCATTTATTTACTTAATGCCTTCTCTCTTGGTGACTGCCTGGACAAGTCCCTGTACTTTTCTTGGCAAGACATGCAATATAATTAAGTTTTTTTTTTAATTTTTAAAAAGTACTGTTTGCCTCAGAGAATGATTCAGACAGAAATACTATGCATTTAATGTCGAAAATATTAGTCTTTAAAAAACTCTATGTTTAGATCAATTGCAGACATATAAGGGCAGATTTGAAGATAGAGCAATTTGTTCACAAAGAAGATCCTAAGAACACTGAAACTGCTTCTATAGGTAGTCCTTAGTTAATGACCATTTGTTCAGCAACTTTTCAGTGACCATTTAAAGTTATCACAGGGCTGAACAAAGAGACCTATAGTTAGTTCTCAAAGTTGCAGCCATTGCAACAGTCCCACAGAGATGTGATCACAATTCAGACGCTTGGCAACCAGCTTGCAATTAGAATTGTTAGTGTCCCATGATCATCATTTTCAATCTTCCCTGCCAGTTTCCAATAAACTAAGTTAATGGGTAAGCTGGCAAGAAATTACAAATGGTGATTATGTAACATTTGTGCCTAATATCCATGTGGGATTTTGCTTAAAACAGCCATCATCATGTTGTATTTTTTACAATTGTTTTACAATTGTGTTGTTTAGCGATGGAGTTTCAATTTCCAATTACTGTCGTTAACAGGAGACTGTCTGTACTATTATATAAAAGCGATACTATAATTCAATGAAATTTGAGTCTGGATATCACTTTTGTAACCTTTAACACACACTTTTTTCTAAAAGCTAATCTTGTCAAAAAGTTTTTCCTCAACAGACAGGTCAACAACATACCACTTCAAGATGCCCATATGCCGGCCAGGCCCCTTGCGCCCCACAACTTGTCATAAAGTTTACATATCGGCAGATCATTGGGATCTCTCTTGTTTTTTTGAGGAAAGTGAGAATATCTGATTCAGGTTCTCTCATTAAATATAGAAAGTTGGTTGAAAAATGAAAAAAGAGTGGGACTAGCCAGCATCTATGTTGTACTTTTTCTTTTGTCATTCATTGTTCAAAATTTAACAAATAAAAATGAAAGGCAGTGAGTGTACTAGCTGTTGAACTGGCACTTAGGTCAAGCCCTGCCCCCTCAACCTTTCCTCAGTGGAAACTAGGAAGGAAGGGAGGGAGGGAGCGAGGGAGTCCAATAAAAAACATTATAAACTACAAAGATATCATATTTTTCTATCTAATTTAATTAGTAGATGACCTCAAGAGTTCAGGCCTCAAACAACTCAACTATCTTCATGCAATTTGTTTCCAAACTGATACTTTTGCTGTACTGTAATTTAAACTTAGAAATATTTTTTTTATTTGTAGCCTCAGACTTATCTTGCTTTAACTTTTTTACATCCAATACTATTTTATAAGTTCGTGTTATAATACAAACAGTATTCCACTATTATTTTATTATACTGTATTTTATGGTATGTTTTATATTTTATGACCTGTGATTACAATTAAACTTACTTACTGTACTTACTACTTGATTTAGTTTTAGAAGGTTTCTGGTTACTTTGGGAAAAAACTGTCAAATGAGGAATTTAATAATCAATAAAGGAAAGGACAATTATGTTTAATATCAAAACCTAACTGATATAGAGGCTAAACAGCAATCAGATATATTCTTACATTATCTATGCAAATTACTGTCTTATGGTGATAGTAATTCAGCATCAGAACTACAAATCCTGCATTTTATATTTAAACTGAATTTGGCAGTGCTGAATGTATTCATTGTTTTGGCTGATTTAAGTTTCATTCTATTTCTATTTTTGTATTACACAGTAAGAACCATGGATTATGAGCTATAAAATGCAGTTAGGTGATTTGTATAGGCTACTCAATGGATTTTCTAAATGAGCTTTTGCTTTGATACTTACCAATTTTTTAACATAAAAACCAGTTAAGGTGTTTTGAAGAAAGGTGTACTTACCAATACACACATCTATCTTGCCTTTGATTGCAGCTTCATGCAGAGGGGTATAATTCCAGTTGTCTCTGGCATTTGGTTCTGCTCCTTGACACAGCAAGAGGCTAACTACCTCAGCGTGACCAAAGGAACAGGCATTATGAAGAGGTATCAGTCCACCATCATCACGAGCATGGACATTAGCTCCTGTTTGTAACAAGTGTTCCACAACATCTTTTCTTCCAAAACCTAGAAAAGAAGTTGAATTAATGCAACATAGAATGCATAAATATTACCACTGTATATGGCACACAGGAGTATAGCTCTCTAAAATAAATTTTACTGCATCTGTAATTTACTCTGTTGTTAATAGTATATCTCTATTTTGCTTTGTTGGTTTTTTAAAAGTTTAGAAATGCCAATCAAAAAATATTTTAACCTCTTTCTTGCTAAAATCCTTTCCCACAGCAAACAGTGTTAAAATATAGAAGAAAATCTAATCTATTTTACTGGCCTGTTACTTTAATTCAGATCAGAAATTTTTTAGAGTTATTTAAAAATAGTATCAAAGTGCACATCTACAGTAATAACATCCAAAGCAGGGTAGATAAAAATCGATGATTTTTTTTAAAAAAAATTAAAAATCACATTTGTAATTTAAATTGGATTTTTAAAATTTAAATCAATATTTTTTTATTTTTATCAAATTTATTTTAATACAATGCTTTTGGGGTAAAAATCTATCTAAAGATAGTTTTTTACTTAAGATACATTAATAATTTAGTTTATTCAGCATGAAATGGAGCTTAGTTATGAAGCATGAGGCTGTATATTCTGCAACATTGGGACTGTCAGTGAGTCAACAGCGGGTCAGAGGAGGAGCTGCTGCAGGACAGGGATGACAGTTGCTCTTTAAAATTATGATTTAAATCGAGTTGTTTTAAATCAAATCCACCCTGATCCAAACCAAGTAAAAAACAGATTTAAATCTACTTGCTATGTATCATCGTGTACATCAGAATTCAATTCCTTCAATCAAAACTTCAATAGCAACATTAATAATTCTATAACACTCAAGGAAGATTATAGGGCAGAGATGCACAACCCCAAAGAGCCCCTGAAAGTCTTGCATATCCAATTCCAGAGATCTTAAAAATTGTTACCAAACTAGTTTTTATATCATAGAAGGGAAAGATCACTAATACAATCATATTATCTACATTTATCTGAATAGAATAGAATAGAATAGAATAGAATAGAATAGAATAGAATAGAATAGAATAGAATAGAATTCTTTATTGGCCAAGTGTGATTGGACACACAAGGAATTTGCTTGGTGCATACTCTCTCGGTGTACATAAAAGAAAAGATACATTCGGGATGAGTCATAGGGTACATGAATGCCAATGCCAATTCTAGAGCTGTGGTGGTGTAGTGGTTAGAATGCAGTACTGCAGGCTACTTCTACTGCCTGCCGGCTGCCTGCAATTTGCAAGTTTGAATCTCACCAGGTTCAAGGTTGACTCAGCCTCCCATCCTTCCAAGGTCAGTAAAATGAGGACCCAGTTTTTTCAGAATATTCATGACTGGGAAGACATGGTAATAAGGTCAGCCAATGAATAGGCATGGTAACAGATCAGCCAATGGGAGCTGAATTGGAAACAGAAAGTTAAATAAGAAGTCTGGGTGTGGCTTAGCCCTGCAGCTTTAAGCTCTGAGCTCTGAAGCTGCAAACAAGTCTGATCTAGTCTACTCTGCCTCTCTGAACTGATCTGAAACTGAAGAGCCATTTTTGATACTGTAAATTTACTTCATGTATTATTATATATATAAAGAAGTTAATGAATCCTGCTGAATCAGTTTACCTTTGTGTGCTTTCTGGATTTGATTTTTCAACAAACTTTGACAAAGATTGTTGGGGGCAATAGGCTGATTCTGTAAACCGCTTAGAGAGAGCTGAAAAGCACTATGAAGCGGTATATAAGTCTAAGTGCTATTGCCATCTCTTCCTGGGACAAGGCAGAAAAACCATCTGCCTAGAAAGAAGGTGAGGAAATTAAAAGGATGTTTGAACCCAGCTCTCACTTCAGTACAGAGAGATAACTTGTGTCCCATTTCAGAGATTACCAGATTCCTCAATGCCTTCAACAATGTCAGAACTTCTAATGCACTGTCTTTGCTAGAATATATTCAGAGATGGATCTACCTTGAAAATAGCCCAGGTGAACTGTATAGTCAAACATCAGCACAGGAAATGCTTTACGATATTTTGTATAATGTCATACACTATTTTACAGTAAGTTTTGTGTCATAAAAATTGACCAAATTGCTTTATAGAATTGACCAAATTTCAATTCCATGGGAGTCATGGATGCTGAATTTGGATGCATTCTGTAAGTTAGTCCATTTGTAATACCTTGGTTCAAATTTTTTTTGCCCTATGTACACCACCTCACTCAGTTAAAGGTAATGGGAATTTCAGGTATTCAGACATATACTGAGCAATCCATGTGAATAACAGAACTCTTCACCTCTAGAGCAACATATTTAATGCAAGCTTTAAAAGTCTATATGCAATACAAGTTTCTTTCCTTTCGACATAAAAAAATGTACAGTATGTGTTACTTTGAATGTAGCACAACCAGTCAGAATTATATTAATGAAATATTAAATATAATGTAAACCATTAAATTGAAATTCATAATAATAATCCAAATTGTCATCACTTCTGCGGCGAAATAATTGGCTCTCAGTCCAATATAATATAGAATTTGAACCCTGAAATTTCTATTTGTACTTGAATTGTAGAGTTTGCAGTAGTAATAGCAATAGCACTTAGACTTATATACTACTTCATAGTGCTTTACAGCCCTCTCTAAGCAGTTTACAGAGTCAGCCTATTGCTCCCAAGAATCTGGGTCCTCATTTTACTGACCCAGAAGGATGGAAGGCTGACTCAACCTTGAGCCGCTCAGAATTGAACTCCTGGAATGAGCAGTGAGTTATCCCGCAGTACTGCATTCTAACAACTGTGCCACCATGGCTCTTAGCTGGTAGCTGGTTTTCTTTACTATTAAACATTTTTTCTAATATATGCAGTACAAATATCAGATACCTGTCCTTGAATGAGTTCAACTGTCAGTCTGTCTGACATTAATGTGTCTTGCAGTCAAACAGTCAAGGAAATATAAGAATGACTAAAAGGTAAGGGCTTATTTGAATCGTACCAGTTTATAAGATTGTTAGATTTTTCTGGAACTTTGTGAACTGGTTGAGAGGACAGCAGAACCAAAACAGCTGGTGTGGTGATCAACTGTTTGATGGCATGGCATGTTAGAGGCATGTTAGAGGCATGGCATGGCAATGAATCCTGCAAAACCAGTTAAACATTTACCAGCATGTACCCATGTAGTCTTTTTGGCCACAAGGAAAGATTTATTTTCCACTGCTTTTGTCCTGTATGCACCACTTCCTAGTCAAGCTTAAAGCCCTAGGATTATCCCATATTCTCCCACCTCTGTACTAACCAAGTTTGATCCTGCTTAACTTTCTAAGTTCAGTCCGTATTTATCATGTGCTGCTCCTTAACTGGGTCTGAAGATTGTCATATTTCAGTATTTTAAAAGATAGAAAGATCTTCCCTACACATCAAATATTGTGGTCTTGTACATTATTTTTAAATCCAGAAGTTGATTGTTCATCAAATATATTTGATTTGATTTGATTGAGATATAGTAGATGCATAAGCACAAATTGCTACAGATTTAATATTTATTATTTTGGGGGGCTTAGAATGGAGTGCAAAGCCAGTCCCTTTGGTTATTACATTATTAGGTATATTACACCAACCCAACAAGTGGTTAATTTAACAACAAGTTAAGCATATTGTGCAAATTTAGCCCAAGAATCTATGATGCTCGAGTTATAGCGAGCAATATTAAACAGCCTCAAACCTTTTTCATTTAAGCTGCTGAAATTTAAACTTCAGTATAAAATATTTGATGGCTTTAACATCTCATTTCTTAATATAAGTGACATGCAACAGCTGCACCAGATAAAAAAGCAAAGTTCTGGCATTCTGCAGAGCCTCTCTAAGACTTGCTTACAGAATGAAAAAAGCTGCTTTATATCAAATTTGTAATCACATGAACAGATGCTTGTAATCTATGTTTGTACCTGATGGAAATTTGGCTCCTGTAACCAGCACAAAATTTATGTAAGAAAACCTGGCACTTATTTCTAGAGCTATTGGGAAGAAAATTAATGCTTGCTAAAGAAAATGTTGTTCAGCTAGCTAGATTACGGGAGGTTCATCAATCATCACCAATCTACTGATGCACCTAACAGTGCTGATCAGACTGATACAGCGTACAGAGTTTTAGATTTAAAATACCAGACAAGAGAGTTCTGCTTCATGTAATGCCATGTAGAAAATTGAGGGCAGATATCTTTCATGTCCTTGAAACAGGCAGATAGATTATTGTTTTTCCAAAGATAGAAATGTGAGTGTTTAGACCAGATTGCTCAAGACATACATTTTCCTGCCCAAGAACCAAATCTCTTCCTGAGCTACTCAGATATAGAATTGAAGCGGCTGCATTGTAAAAATATGGGGCCTTCCTGAAGAGCTTTGGCAGTTCACTGGTAGACTCCACAGTCTATAACTGACATAAGAACTGGGCAAATATTTTTTTTCCTTTCAAGACAAACCAAACTATAAATCATTCAAATATTTAAGCTTGTGAGGAGAAGTCTTGAATTTCAGCAATGATATAGAAACACTTTGGGGAATTATATTTCTCTGTCTTTCTTTTTATCACCCACATACACACATCAGGAAAGTTAATACAACAATGAGGGTTACACACCGAGTTTTTGATGTGAGAGAACTTAACAAAATACTGACCAGCAGCCTGAATTGAATTGAATTGAATTTATATGTTGCTCTTGTCATCTGCTTTTATAATCTCATGTTCCATAATACCTAAGGTTCCCTAGAAAAAGTTAAAAAGGTATATCTGATAGAAAAAAGTTACATTGTTGTTATAGTTGGTTCTCTATTTAGAAACATTTTTTTTTTCCCGGAAAGTATCTACTGTAGAAGATTAAAGAAAATATTACAAGCAAAATCCTAAAAAGTCATCTAATTATTCTTAAATCCATGCAGGAATTTTTTACCCCTCTGTTTTACAACTGAATTGTCATTCTGTTGAGGAATCAATAGACTATATTTCCACTTCTATCCCATTCAGATATTTTCTTTTACAGTACAGGATTTAGAGTTTAGCTAAGCTCCAGTAGTCTTTTTGAATAAGAAATGACTGAATCTCATGGAATTTACATTGTATGGGCAGCCTGTGATTCTCAAAAATTTGTACAACTGCAACCCTCAGCAACCCTAATCAATATAGGGAATGGCATGAAACTGTAATTCAGTAACAACTGGTGGATCCAAGATCTTCCAGTTTTTTGCATGCCCAGATATAGAAGATGGAGGGAAGCTAGAGGTCAGAGTAAAAAGTGAATAATGGACTAAACATTATGGCTGTTTGGGGACTTGGATTTAATTCCAAAAAGGTACTTGGAGTTCCCTGGGGCACAGATTATATCATGTGCCTACAATGCTTTAAAATAGATAGGGTTTAATCAGTTGCATTCAGATGCCATGGTTGCTATCCAAAGCCCCTAGTAATGGAAATGAATTTGGAATTGCACTTCCCATTGTATGTAAAACATGTTAAAATCCCCAATTACAAAATTTGCTGAGATTTCTGGGCTGATAATCATTTTTGCAACAATAAAATGAGATCAACTCCTTTTTATTGTCTTCAGGTAAGAACAGAGTCACCAGAGATGGAGATAGGGTGGGGAGGGAATATTGTATGGATTTTTCTGGCATCCGCACAAATCACATCAATTTCACTCAACTTTTTTTTTTTTCTGTAAACACAGGGATGATTCAGTTCTTATTATGCAGGCCTGCTGATACAGTTCTTAAAAATTACATGTCCAATTCTTCCCGTTCGTGCTTTGAATTTAATACAGCAACCATTGACAAACCTCAGTGTGTTTAGCTTCTCCATTTTTAAACAAGACAAACTGTTATGCCTTTTTCATCTTTGTAAGTTTATTCTCCCCCCTCCCCCTCCCAAATTGTCTTAGATCATCATCTTAAGTATACTTATCTGGCAATGAGCCCTACTGACTTTCGATCAAGCGGACATTTCATATACGTAACTTTGGCAACTGAAGGAAAGTTTGTATGGACATTTGAATTAAAGTTTATGGTGGGGAAAAAAAACTTTCTTTTCCAGCCATTTGTGCCTGATCACTTTGCCAATCTGCAGAGAATAATCATTTGTCAGAATCCTTCATTTGGCTACTGAGCCATACAAGTGTGATCCCCACAGGGCAAACATATCTTACTTTGTCATTCTTTTTGTCCTATCTGCTATAGGACAAAAAAAAAAAAAAAAAAATCCACACACTTTTTCACTGGACCAAAGCTTTACAATTCATTTGCTCCAAATAATGTCTAATCGTGTTCATGGAACTGTAAGCTTACATGTCATTTTTTCAAGAAAAGAGCAATCAGAACAATTTGTAACTTTTCACATGGAGAGGAAAAGATAGAGACGGAAGGAAGCCACCATCAGACACATCCTATAAACACCAGGTGGCCGTTTGTACCAAAATGTGGTCTTTGTATTGAAAGCAATTTGGCAAACTGGGAGTAGACAAACTCTGGCAAGCACAATTCTTTACAAGGGAAAGTATTTTTTTAAAGACAGTTTTTAAAGAAGCTGAAGATTTGGTGGATTTTTAGGAACAAAAATCACTGGAAGAACTGGAAGAAGAGAATCAAATTAGGGTGCCCAATTTATTTAGGGCTACAAAAATCCAGATGACTATATGAGGGTAGCAAAGAGATACATATCTCTCTAATCCTTGCTGGCATCTAATAATCACCAAGAATTTCCTATCCCAGAATAGTTAACCTTACATTTCATTGAAGCATGAGCACACAAAAGAATGTGGAGAGAGAGAGATTTCTACACTATCTCAATAGCCAATTTTTATGTAGAGATTCCAGATCCAGAACATGTTGTTCACATTTCAATGTATTTGGCTGAATATGATAAACATTAATGACCAAAGTAATCTTTTTTTTCACTAATTGCCAAGGAACAAAAAGTCTGAATATGTACTTTCTAGTTCTGGCCAACTGTGCTGAACAATGTCACCATTTATGAAAGAGAAAGGAACTTGATTGATAGGGTGAAAATTGTGATGAAAAATGACTGGAAGCCTCTAGCAATAACAGAACATTTAGGTAAATTCTGATAAATGTAGAGGACTTTTAAAAGTTACCACAACCCGTGGAGGAGAATATATAATAAGTAAGAAGTTGCTTGTAGAGGTAGTCCTCAACTGACGACTAGAATTATACCCCAAATTTCTATTGCTGAGCAAACTAATTGAGCCGTGGTGGCACCAACTATTGAGCTGTGGTGGTGCAGTGGTTAAATGCAGTACTGCAGCCTTATTTGTTAAAGGTAAAAGTTCCCCTTGCACATATGTGCTAGTTGTTTCTGACTCTAGGGGGTGGTGCTCATCCTCCATTTCAAAGCTGAAGAAACAGTACTGTCTGAAAAAAAGTCTCCATGGTCATGTGGCCGGCATGACTAAATGCCGAAGGTGCATGGAACGCTGTTACCTTCCCACCAAAGGTGATCCGTATTTTGCTATTTGCATTTTTTTGCCTGCTTTCGAACTGCTAGGTTGGCAGAAGCTGGGACAAGTAATGGGAGCTCACTCTGTTACACGGCGCTAGGGATTCGAACCACCAAACTGCTGACCTTTCTGATCGAAAGAGAAAAAATAATGAGATTTATCATTGGGATTGGCAAAGAAATATTCCCTTAACTTTTTTTCTTCTTTTGCTAGAAAGAATTTCAGATTAATTGTTGTGATTGGAACATGGTGACCTTGCTCTTACTTAATACAAAAAAAAAACTGGCCAAAAGGAAGTGCCATGTTTTTCATTATTTAATGTAACTAACTCCAGCAATCCATACTCAGTTTGGTTCCTCACCTTGCAGTTTAGCTAAGGATGGCATCATAGGTGGCACAGTGGTTAGAATGCAGTATTTCAGGCTAACACTGCCCACAGCCTGGAGTTTGATCCTGATTGGTTTAAGGTTGACTCAGCCTTCCATCCTTCCGAGGTCAGTAAAATGAAGACCTAGATTGGGGGCAATATGCCAACTCTGTAAACCACTTAGAGAGGGCTGTATAGCACTGTGAAGCGGTATATAAGTCTAAATGCTATTGCTATGAACTGAGTTTTGCCCTATTTTACAACCTTTCTTGCCACAGTTGTTACATGAATCACTGCAGTTGTTAAATTAGTAACGTGATTGTTAAGTGAATCTGGCTTGCCTATAGACTGTTTATCAGAAGGTCGCAAAAGGTGACTACATGATCCTGGGACATTGCAACTGTCATAAATGTGAGTCAGTTGCCAAGTGCCTGAATTTTCATTATGTGACCTTGGGGGTGCTGCAATGGTTGTAAGTCTGAAGGAATCACTTTTTTCAGTGCTGTTGTAACTTTGAACAGTCACTAAATAAATGATTGTAAGTTGAGAACTACCGGCAGGGTCAAACCAAGCAGGAAAGTCCTGAATTACAAACTTTTCATAAAAGAAGGATATATTTCTCTGTCAACTCAGGGGAACTTTGTATAAGTCTCCAAGTGGTTATCATGTGACTTTTGAGTGAAAAATATTCACCACATACTCAATATTAGAGTTCAACGATCAAAGATGTTTCAGGCAGGACATGTGAGTCTCCCCTTCAAAATAGTCTGAGAAAGAACATATGACCAGCTTAAATGTGAGGTGGAAAACTGTAGCAGTTTAGAACTGAGGAAAAACTTCATAAATACTTCTCTGAGTAGCTGCAGACCTTTTCCTAACCATTTGTGTACATCAGGGGTGGGTTCTACTTACCTTTACTACCAGTTCTAAAGGTGCATGTGCTTCGCATGTGGTCAAAGTGCACGGAGTGCACGTTCAGTGCACGCATGCCGAACAGGCACTCCCGCGCATGCGCAGAAGCTTTTTTTTAAAAGAAAAACCTCAAAAGCTTCCTGCGCATGCACGCAAGCATGCTCCGCGCACTCCGCATGCTCCATGCAGGCACAGGTAAGTACCGACACGCGGGTGGGCCCGGGTCTGGGACGTGTAGAACCAGTTTGGTGACATCACAGTGTCACCGCTACTGGATCGTGCAAACTGAACTGAACCGGGAGCAACCCACCATTGGTATACATGAACCAATGGCTACAGATGGATAGTGTAGAGCAGGAGTATCAAACCTGCTTGCACTGTGGGCTGTATCATGTTATATTGCAATATTATTTGCCTTTGTGGAGCCGGGGTGGATGTGACCTGTGTGGGCCATATCTGGCCCAGAGGCCACCAGTTTGACAGGCCTAGCGTAGAGGATGGATAGAGAAAAAGGTAGAGAAGATGAGTTTGCAGCTTCTCTTTATCTAGAAATGAATTTATTTGAAAGGAGATGATGTTCGGTTGACTTCATATGTGGTTTCATTTTTTGGTTTCAAATATTATATTAAACCATAAACACAGTCTACAAACAACAGTGGATGGATTCATAGTATGCCAAAAACCAAATTAACCCCATTATTACTTATTTATTACTTATTTATTTTTTTCCTGCCACTCATCTCCCTTGTAAGGTGACTCTGGGCAGCTTATGGCTTAGCATGAAATACGAGCCAGCCATTCAGCACAGATTTGCTCTGCTTTTCTTATTGGATGATACAACAATTGCAATCCTAAGCATGTCCTTGCTGAGCAATATACAGCAGACTTACCAACTTATGGATCATGCACATATGAAAGTGGATGGATTAGAACAGGGCTGTCAAACTCAAGGCCCACGGGCCGGATCTGGCCATAGAGTATTTACATCTGGTCCATGGGGCTGCCCTGGAAACAGTGAAGGGCAGTCCCGCGGTGCTTCTGCCAGAGAAAATGGAGCTTGGGAGTGCTGCGCATGGCCCTTGCAAGCTCCATTTTTGCTGGCAAAGGGTTTCAGGAGGCCGTCACAGCTAAAAACGGAGATCAGGAGCCAGTTTTCACTGGCAGAGCGCTCAAGGCCGCCACAGGCGCCCCCGACACAAGTGATGTGAAGCTGGCCAAGCCCACCCTGGCCAACCCAACCCAACCCCATCCCCTGAGGTCAAACACAAGCCTAATGCAGCCCTCAATAAAATTGACTTTGACACCCCTGGATTAGAAGATAACATGTATTTATCTTCCCTGAATTAAATTCAGTATGTCTATTTGTATATTTTTGAGAATTCCAAATGGTCAATTCACAGTAGATCATACTAAGAGGCAAATACATTTTGGGTTATTAGAAATGACTTCTGGTCCTTTTCAGTATATCTTTCTGAACCATTCTGATGCTGGTCAAACGCTTTCATATTCTCCGGGTTTAAAATAGGACTCACTTAAGACTGCCACACACCTGATAATGAAATAACTTTAACAATGAACTAAAAATGGAACATGTCTTTTTAATATTACAATTAATTGAATTTGCTTAATTCCTGCAGCCTGTTTCATATCATTCCTTTTAAGGCAATCTGCCAACTGATCAATTGATGTTGCATTTATATCTCTTGGCTTATCTCTTCATCTCTTCATCAAACACACTGCCACCCAGAGCACTGCTTATTATCTGCTCTTAAGAAAAGCAAAAGTCGACATTATTTTACATCCATTTCTCCAAGTGAGCCCTCTTTTGGGCTCACTTGATGATTTTGCCATGGATTGTTTTTCTTAACTCAGGGAAAAATTAAGGAAGAAAAAATAATAATGAACCTTTAAATATCCTCCCTTCCTTCCTTCCTTTCTCAGTCTTTATACCTTCATTTTAAGATTGCTTAATATTTAATACAAAGTTTAATATTTCATCTTCTCCCTCACTATATTGTGAAGAACTATTTCCTTTTATATTAGGATTTTTATTCAGGCAATGTACCAGAAGACCTTTGTATTCAATAGTAAGGAAGGGATTTCTCTACTGGTGAATCACATAATACAGTCTCATTCTACCAACCCGAACTTCACAAATGAAGTAGGGAAAGAAAAACCACATGAGGTTCTTCTGGAGAGTTCCTTAATATTCCTACCAGAGCTATGGCTTGATGAGGAGTCATTCATTTAAATTATGAATAGCTCAAGGGCAGCTTCCATTCCCCAAGAGAGTAAATCTATCTATGCATATTGTAAATAGGAATTGTATTGGAAGTAAAGAATTGAATTGCCCAATTTGATTCCATAATATGTAATTCTCTTTCAATAGCCATAAGGGTCTTCTGGGACAATGTATTATTTGCACGGGAAAGAATGCTTCATTTTATCTCCCCATCTGTTTCACAATTATTGAAATCAACTGAGAGGAATCTCAGAAGTTATTGTCCTGTGGGCATGAGAATGAATGTGCCATAATGTGCCCTATGCATGCCATTAGATGCCACTACACCAAGAGGTGGCTACCAGAGCTGGGCTGCAAAAATCCAGCAGATTGATTGTTTGTTTGTTTGTTTGTTTGTTTATTTATTTATTTATTTATTTATTTAATTTGATTTATTTGCCACCCAACTCCCAGAGGACTCCGGGCGGCTCACAACAAAACACAATAACACAATAAAATTTAAAAGTTTAAAAGCGGGTTCAAAAAACATTAAAAATTAAAAAAAAAATGCTCATATCTCGTCTGGGCCGGATATCGCTCGATCATAACAGCGAGATCAATGGCCCCATGCCTGCCAGAAAAGCCAAGTTTTAACTGCTTTACAGAAGGCCAGTAGGGTGGAGGCAGTCTGGACCTTGGGAGGTAGTTGGTTCCAGAGAGCCGGAGCAG
>JANHFM010004453.1:13411-23895 GCA_032468115.1 Grayia smithii
GTGCAGGCAGACGCCAGCGACGTGGCGGTTGGGGCTGTACTCCTTCAACGGAACCCAGAGGGCTCCCTCCAACCTTGCGCCTACACCTCCCGGAAATTGACTGACACGGAAAGACGATGGGCCATATGGGAGAAGGAGGCTTTTGCTGTACGCTGGGCGCTACTGACATGGAGACATTTCCTGGAAGGGGCCAAAATCCCATTCGAAGTATGGACTGATCATAAGAATCTTGAAGCCCTGAAAACCCCGAGGAAACTCTCCCCCAAACAAGCCAGATGGGCCCAACACTTTAACCGATTCAATTTCTCCCTACAATACATCCCAGGGGGAAAAAATTTCTTGGCTGATGCCCTCTCACGACTGCCGCAGTATGACAGCCCAAAGCCGAATGTAGTGAGGCCTATAATCCCTTCGCCTCAAGTAGCGACTCCAGTCACTACCCGAGCCCAAACCAGAGACCCCGAGGTTCTCTCCTCCGAACTTACAGACCAACTACAAAAAGCACTCCAGTCGGATGATTGGTTCATTGGACATTGACAGGCGTCTTCAGTGGCAGCCTAGGTAAATTCCTGGGGAAACCCATTAACTTCAATTTAGACAAATCTATAACACCAATTCAGTTAAAGGCCTGCAGAGTTCCTTTTGCTCTCCGGCCCAAGGTCGATGAGCAACTCAACAAATTGATAGCCCAAGGGATACTAGAACCCATCGATCATGCGACATGGGAGACACCCATAGTCACTCCCATGAAGCATGAAGCATCTGTACGCATCTGTGCTGATTATAAGTGCACTATTAATAAGGCACTACAGCAGAACGCGTACCCAGTCCCAGTGATGCAACATCTGCTGCACTCACTTGGGAGCAGCACCATTTTTGCCAAACTGGACCTGGCGCAGGCTTACCAGCAGCTCCCAGTAGATGCTGAAACAGCGGAGGCACAGACAATTGTCACCCATCGGGGTGCATTTAAATGCAACAGACTGCAATTTGGAGTCAGCGCCGCCATGGGCATTTTCCAATCGATGATGGAATGCCTTTTACAAGGCATTCCAGGGGTAGTGCCATACTTCGACGATGTCCTGATCTCTGGGAACTCGAAAACCCAACTATTGGAACGGCTCAAGCAAACACTGCGCCGGTTCCAATCGAAGGGCTTAAGAGTGAAAAGAGAAAAGTGCATCATCGGAGTCCAGGAAGTTGAGTTCCTGGATTATCTGATTGACAGCATGGGCATTCACTCCACAGAAAACAAAGTAAAAGCCATAAAAGAAGCTCCGGCCCCCAAAAACAAAACAGAGCTTCAGGCCTTCTTGGGATTACTTAACTTTTACAGTATTTTCCTTAAACAGAAGGCCATGATTGCTGAGCCACTCCACAGACTACTGGGGAAAGTGGCAGCATGGAAATGGGGAAAGACGGAGGAAGAAGCTTTTACAGGCGTCAAAGAACTACTCTCCTCGGAAAGTATTCTCATGTAATACCACGAGACACTACCCCTATTGCTAACATGTGACGCTTCACCTTATGGAGTTGGTCACCTTATGGATCACCTTATGGAGTTGGTCACCTTATGGATCAGAGGCACCCTTCGCCTATTTTTCAAAAACTCTATCAGCAGCTGAGCGCAACTATAGCCAGCTGGATAAAGAAGCACTAGCCACCATGGCAGGTATTAAATGTTTCCATGAGTACCTGTACGGCAGAAGTTTCCACCTGGTGACAGACCACAAACCGCTATTGGGACTTTTGTCTGGGGACAAGCAAAACATGTCGCCCATGATGACATGCTGGGCAATATTCCTCTCCGGTTACTCGTACAAACTGATCCACAGACTGGGCAAAGACATCTGTAATGCTGACGCTCTCAGCAGGTGCCCATTAAGTGAACCAGTGGAAGACCCCACACCCACGCACACCCACGCACAGCCTCTTCTACATCAATGCAGATCAGCACTGCCCAGTGACGTCCAATGATGTAGCAGAACAAACCCGGAAGGACAAGACACTCAGGCAAGTCACCAACTGGGTCCTGAGAGGATGGCCACAGGAGAAAGTCCCAGACAAGTTCAAGCCCTACATCAGAAAACAACTCGAGCTGTCCACACTGAAGGGCTGCCTACTATCGGGGGAGAGAGTCATCATCCCGACTACATTACAAAAGAAAACCCTTGCAGCAGTACACACAGGGCATCCTGGCATCGTGCTCACGAAAGCATTGGCATGGAGCTACGTCTGGTGGCCCACCCTGGACAAAGATATCATGGAATGGGTTGCCAGGTGCACACTGTGCCAGGAAACGAGGCTGGCACCACCGCATGCGCAGCCAGCAGAATGGGAGGCACCCAGCAGCCCATGGTCACGGCTGCACATTGACTTTGCGGGACCGATGGGGGGCAAACACCTCCTAAGCATAGATGACACATTTTCAAAGTGGTTACAGGTGATCCTCATGAAGCTGACAACTTTGGAAGTGACCATCAGAGCGCTTAGAAGAGTCTTCACCACACATGGCCTGCCCGACATCATAGTGTCAGACAATGGACCTCAGCTCACCTCCAAACCAATGGAGACCTTCCTGGCAGAGCTGGGCATCCGACACACACTGGTGGCACCGTACAGCCCGGCGGGAAATGGACAAACCAAACAAATGGTGAGGCTCACCAAGGTAGCACTCATTAGAATGGGCACCAGTGACTGGCAGGAAAGAATTGACAGATTCCTGCTAGCACAGCACATAATGCCGCACGCCACCACACATCGCAGCCCAGCCGAATTATTAATGGGAAGGAAGCTGAGGTCGACATTGGACCGGCTGCACCCCAATACAATCCGGAAATACCCCTGGACTCATCTAACCCACCGTGGACTTTTGCCATAGGGGACCAGGTATTCGCAATGAACCACCATGGGTCCCCAAAGTGGGTGAGAGGAACAATAGAAAGCATAAGTGGACCCAAATCGTATCATGTGGAGCTGGACGATGGGCAACTCTGGAGACGGCACATCAACCAGCTCCGGAAAAGGTGGAGGGAAGACCAACAACAACCCGTTGAGGTAGACCAATGACAAGCAACCGAGGCTACTGAAACAACAACGACTGGAGCGAACTGTCCTGCCAACAATGAACCGATCCAGCCACCAACCCACACCAAGACCCAGGAAGCGAGCCGAGAAGAAAATGAAATCTTCGGAGGCCTACCTGTGTTCTGCCAACTGCTGTGAAGAGAGCTGTCACCTGCTGCAGCCGACCCCAGAATGGAAGTCCTGTGGCGTAATCCTCCGCGACAGGCCCGGAGAGATATTCCCTGACAACAGCAAGTAAATTTAAGGGATTCTGCCGGAGGCGTGAGGCCGGGCCCCGCACTGTCTACAGCAGAGTTCCCGGAGGTCCCAGGGCAGGAACCGCGAGGAGCAGAAGTTCTACCTGCTCAGGTCGACGGTGAGGCTGCAATTGAACCACGCAGGTCCAGTAGAACTGTATGGCACCCCACCTACCTGCATGACTACATAATGGATTGACTTTCCTGACTGGACAATAGCCCGGACCGAGAGGGGAGGGTGTTGTGTCCTTATATGGAGTTATTTTGCATGCCTGCCACTGATTGGTTAATCAGCCGGCAGGAAACTTAAATAACTGTCATTGGCCGGCCAGACTGCCGGAGCTCAATATAAGCCGAGCTCCAGCCGCCTGCCGGTTGTTCCGTTCCTGAGCAGCTTTAATAAAAGTGCTGAAGTGGACCTCGCTGTCGCGTCCTCTCTCTGCCTGCACCGATGTAACAGTATTACCATACCGGCTCTTTCTAAAATCTATGATGATCTCCTTTGTTTTATTTTAAAGGCTTACAATAAGAGAAACTTGCAAGTCTGAATTCCTGCCTTTATCCTAAAGAGGCTGAGACACTCTTTCCTACTTTGGATTCAATTTCTCTTATCTGACTGTTGGCTTTTCCTCCTGTTTCTCAAGGTTATTCTTACAATCCATTATATTTTCAGTAATAAAATAATCAGATATCAAGTATTAAGGCTCCTTTTGATTATTGACCATTCAAAAGAAAAATTATGAGGCAACACGTAAAAATATAGTAAAAGTTATCAAGCTGGTGGTGTATGGTGTAAACGAAACTTAACTGCATTTAGACCAATAAAACCATATTAATCAGACAGTAACAATAATAAATGAATTGGGCACTACCACTGATTATGTTTTTATGTTTTTAATAGTTTTCTTGTTTTTAATGATTTTTGCTGTTATTTTTGGATTGATTTTGTACTGTTTTCTGGATTTTTAATTTTGTAAGACACAGAGTCATGGTAGTGAGATGTGTGGCTGTATAAAAAAATAAAATAACATAAAATAAATTAAAACACAGGTAAATATTTCTGGAACTCATTCACTGCAGGAATATTGAGATACCCTGTAATTCCCTCAAGAAGAGGGAAAGGAATTTGAGGACCATTATTTGGCTTAGATAGCTAACCAAGTTGAAAAAGTGTGACTAACTATCCCCTAACAGTTCATAGGGAATGGCAGCCAAATCTGAATAGGCTTCCAAATCCTTGGTGGCAACAAGTAATACAATACAATAAATATAATCTTTGGGGACTGCATGGCTTTCAAATACAGTAATCCCAGAAATATTTTTTCTAAAGCCTCACAAACTTGCCCAATTAGTTAAATAGTCTTTAGAATTAATAAGATTACATCTTGTTAAGTTTGCTGAATGTACTTTCTGAAAATGAACTATTTTCCAAACTGTTATCTATGTGAACATGGTACAAACAACAACAACAACAACAACAAAGGAGGAGAAAATGTAATCAAGAAAATAAATAGTACATAAACTCCCCACAGAAATGCAGCCAGGGGCTGCTGCAACTTGAATGTACGTAAAAAACAGATACTGCAGTAAACTTCCTGTCTTTACTTGCCTTGTGAATATTACTGTTATTTGACTAACAAATATTCCATCTTCAAGGGCATTAACCAAACATCCTGAAGAGACAGATTGAAAAGTTAAATGGTTGCTTTGCTATTCTCCCCATCAATCAGAGCAACGTTCTCATTTGCATTTCTCCTTTAACCCTTCAGGAGAGACCTCACCATCTTTTGCTGCTGATTCTCTGAGACTGACAGCTGCAGTGGACAGTCAGAGCACACTAGTCCATTTAAAGAGATCCCATAAATCTCTTTGCTCCCTGTTCATGAGGTGTCAGTACCTTGGGTTTTCTGAAGCTTATTATTTGCCACATGGAGAACGTAACTGGAGAGAATATCAATTTGTCATCCAGAAGAGCATTAGTGTCCTCTCTGCTTGAAGCATCCAAGAAGCATATTCTCCACTACAGCTGTAATTTTAAGACCACAGATGTTGGGTGTTGCCTTTCATCCCTAAAAGAACCCTTGGTAAGAAATTACTTCAACTTTTTATTAGTAAATTGGCATGTAACTTTTGTGAATGAACATTTTATACTTGCATGGCCTAAGATGCATCAGATTTACACAACTCTAACCATTGAAAACTCATGAGCACATAAGTGAGGATTGCAAGCCATTGAGTCCCAAGTGGTTTATAAGCAGGCTGGCAGGGAGGTAGGAAGAGGAATGCAAGTCAAAATAGAGAAAAAAATGGTAAGAGAATACCTATCCATTCTAGAAAAGTTCAAATCACCAGGACTCTGAAGGAGCTGGCAGATGTAATCTCGGAACCACTGAACAAAATTCTCTGGGCTCCTGGAACATGGGGGAATAGCCAGAGGACTGGAAAAGAACTGATGTGGTTCCAATCTTCAAAAAGGGGGTGGGAAAAACTGGATCCAAGAAACTACAGACAGCTTGACATCAATAACTGGGACAATTCTGGGAAAGATAATCAAGCAGTGAGTGCTTAGAAATGAGCAAACCAGAAGTTAGCATGGGTTTGTCAAATCATGCCATAAAACCTTATAAGTCTTATTTAACAAAGTAACTAAATTAGTGAATCAGGAAATGCTTACATGATATTTCTTAGTTTATTTGGACTTCAGTAAGGCATGTGACAAAGTAAACCATAACCTACTTCTTGATAGAACAATGTGGGATGAACAGTACCACCAGCATAATTGGATTTGCAATTGCCTAACCAATTGTGTAATTGGTGTGATTACTCATTGTGTAACCCTCTATTT
Organism: Grayia smithii; assembly: GCA_032468115.1. Classification (NCBI taxonomy): domain Eukaryota; kingdom Metazoa; phylum Chordata; class Lepidosauria; order Squamata; family Grayiidae; genus Grayia; species Grayia smithii. The sequence goes on from JANHFM010004453.1 coordinate 19,580, forward strand.
GTCTGGAATGGTATATGGTCTCCTGCTTGAGCAGGGGACTGGAATAGAAGAACTCCAAGGTCCCTTCCAAACCTATAATTGAAAGTGCTAAGTTCTTACCCCATGTATCTTTCTAGACTCAGCTCTCCTTTTGCAATGGCCATTATATTCCTTCTTCAAGGCTGCTTCCATATTTTTCTATAAAAATAAGATAAATTTAGTATTACAGCATTTTATCAAACCAGGTTGACTTCTGAGTTACTTCATGACTTGCTGAGGTTAATGTTTATTTTTTCCCCTTTTATTGTTGTAAGTGTTGATACAATATATTAGTTCAATGTAGTGATAGTCAGATAAAATGATTAAACTTAATTAGCTGTCTATTGTTTAAAAGAGAAAGAAAAGTAAACAATCTGTCAATATAAATTATGATTTAGGATATCAATATTTCAAGCATAAACCCATTTAACATTCCACCCAAAGTTAACATAGCATAAGGGTGAAGCAACATAGCTCCTGCATTTATATTTTGTCCTGTTGTGATTGCATAAAGCCATTTTTTTTTTTTCTTTACGAAGATTTCTTTGTGAATGTGTCTAGCATATTATACTGGACCGCAGTTTGTTTGTATAGTTGGTTCAAGTATGTCTTTAGTGGAATCAGTTCTGTCAGTTTCTAACATAGTATTAAAGGCTGGAGGTTTCTTGAAAGCACATTCCAAGGTGGCACCTTAGCCAGTCTGAGGATTTTTCTTGGAGGCCCAGCAGATTGTTGCAATGTTTTTTTTCATTATCTCTCCATCACTTGCAGGATGTCCAATTCATTGCAAGCATCTGAACAAGCATAAAAAAACAACAATCAGCCCTGAATGTGTTTCAGTGAAAATTGTTTTTGTAAGACAAACAAGCTTTTGCTGAACCCTCAAAGGAAACCTAGAATTATTGTTGATTTTTAGTAATGATGGCACCAACTCCCCCAAACAAGCTTAGAACATCAGAAAATGAAAATGATTTTAGTCAGAAAGTAATTCTGCACCTGATTTGGATACTATAAAAATGCTAGTTATATCAACAGGAATAGGAATAGTACCTGTTCCTCTACTTAATTCTTCTAATCAATACCTTTCTTGCATTAGTTCAGGATTTTTGAGGGAAGCTTTATAGGCTACTAGAATGTAATCTGCAGAGTTTAATCAGAAAAGAAATCTGCTGATTTAGATACTTCATGTCAGGCTGCCCAAATTGGTCCTTAGGAAAGAAAGATCCTCAGATTAACAGAGTTGGAAGGGACCTTGTAGGTCATCTAGTCCAACCCCCCTTTGCCCCCCCAAGCAGGAGACTCTACACCATTTCTGACAAATGGCAGCCCAATCTCTTCTTGAAAGTCTCAAGTGATGAAGCTCCCACAACTTCTGAAGGCAAGCTGTTCTATTGGTTGTGTTAGATTCAACGCAGGTTGAAGAGAGATGCAACAGCAAGGTCCATTCAGCACTTTATTTATAACAGTAACAGTAACAGAACAGCCGGCAGGCTGCCGGGGCTCAGCTTATATTGAGCTCCGGCAGACTGGCCAACCAATGACAGTGGTTTAACTTTCCCGCCACTTGACTTGCCACTGAGTCAGCGGCAGGCATGCAAAAGAATGTATCCATATTAGGACATAACACCCCTTCCCTCCTGACAGAGTATTGTCCAATCGCGAAGAGATGTTGGTGACATAGTTGCGCAGGTAGGCGGGGCGCCATACAGTCCTACTGGACTTGCGCGGTTCCGTCGCTCTTGGGACTTCGACTGCGATGGTTGGATTCTCTGTTCCTTGGGGTTCCTGCCGTGGAATCTCCTGGAACTCGGCCGTCAATGGCACTGGGTCCGGCCCAGTGCCTCCAGCTCCGCTTTCTGGATTACTTGGCGGTTCAATGTTTGCTTCTTTCCTGGCTTGGTATGGAGGATTACAACATGGGATTTCCCCTCTGGGTTCGACTGCTGCCGGTGATGGGCTTCTCCGGTCAGGTCTGCAGGATGCAGGTAGGTCTGCATACCTTCTTTCCAGGCTTGAGTGGCTGTCTGGCAGCAGGACTGGTTTGTGGGTCTCCGGGTGGTTCCCTCCGAGTGGTTCCCTCTGGTCTGTGGTGTCCTCCTCTGGGTGGTCTTCAACTCCTCCCCATCTTTTCTGGAGCTGGTCGATGTGCCTTCTCCATAGTTGTCCATCTTCCAGCTCTATTCTGTATGATTTCGGACCAGTAATCCTTTTGACCTTCCCTTTCACCCATTTTGGGGACCCATTATGGTTCAATATGTATACTGGGTCCCCTAAATTGAATGTCCTTGTCGGATAGGTGTAGTCTAGGGGGGTCTCAGGACAATAGTGTGGTTGCAGTCTGTCAAGTTGAGATCTTAGTTTTCTGCCCATCAACAGTTCTGCTGGGCTTTGGTGAGTGGTGGCATGTGGTGTTATGTGTTGGACTAGCAGGAATTTATCAATTTTTTTCGTGCCAGTCTCTGGGGCCCATCCTGGTGTGTGTTTCCTTGGTCAGTTTCACCATTCTCTCCACCTGCCCATTTCTGGCCGGGCTATAGGGTGCCACCAAAGCGTGCCTGATTCCCAGCTCAGCTAGGAAGGTCTCCATCGGCTTTGAAGTGAGCTGTGGTCCATTATCGGACACCAGTATATCCGGCAACCCGTGTGTTGCAAATGTTCTGCACAATGCTTTTATGGTGGCTTCAGTTGTTGTTTGGGACATCGGGATGACTTCTAGCCACTTGGAATAGGCGTCCAAAATGCTCAGGAATGATCTTCCTCCCATGGGGCCTGCAGAGTCTATATGGATTCTGGACCACCGGCCGCTTGGAGTTTCCCACTCTCTTGGCGGTGACTTGGGGGGTGCTGAGCGACTTTCCTGGCAAGGCATGCATTTGGCTATCCATTCAGTGATATCTTGGTTCAGCTTGGGCCAGCGCCTTCATGCGGACTATGCCCGGGTGCCCAGTATGCAGGGTCTCTAATGTCTGTTTTTGTAGCCTTTTAGGAAAGACTACTCTCCTGCCCCCAAGTAAGCAGCCTTTGATCGTAGAGAGTTCTGCTTGTCATTTGCTTTATGGGTGGAAGTCTTCTGCTATCTTGCCTTGCAGCCACCCCCTTAATACCTAGTCCATGACTTGTGACAGCGTCCTGTCCTTCCTGGTTTGGTTGGCAACTTCTAGTGATGCTACTGGACAGTTGTTTCTGGCGTCTATCAGGAACAGGCTGTGTGTCGGTGCTGGGTCGATTACTGCCTTGTTGATGGGGCATCTGCTGAGAGCGTCCGCATTGCAGATGTCTTTTCCTGGCTTGTGTTTCAGTTGGTAATTATATCCAGATAGGAAGATTGACCAGTGCATCAATCTCAGGGACATAAATGCAGGGGTTTGTTGATTCCCCACTAGCAGACCTAGTAATGGCTTGTGGTCTGTGATGAGTTCAAAGTTCCTGCCATAAAGGTGTTCATGGAAGCGTTTAATTCTGGCTATGGCAGCTAGGGCTTCTTTGTCCAATTGGCTGTAATTTCTTTCAGCCGGTGACATAGTCTTTGAGTAGAAGGCAATGGGTGCTTCAGAGTTATTGGGCAGCCTATAGCTGAGGACTGTGCCGACTCCATAGGGTGAGGCGTCGCAGGTCAGGACAAGCGGAAGGGTTTTGTTATACTGTATCAAGACGCTTTCTGAGGATATGAGATTTTTTACTGCCTCGAATGCGTGGTCTTCTTTCTTCCCCCATGTCCATGCGGTTGCCTTGCCCAGCAGGCAGTGGAGCGGCTCAGCAATTGTCGCCTTCTGTTTCAGAAATATGCTATAGAAGTTAAGGAATCCCAGAAAGGCTTGTAATTCTGTTTTATTTTTGGGTTTGGGGGCTTCTTTGATTGCCCTAATTTTGTCTTTAGTGGAGTGGATGCCAGAGCCATCGATTAAGTACCCCAGGAACTCCACGTGTTTCACCCCAATTTTGCATTTTTCTTTTTTGACATGTAAGCCCTTCTTTTGGAATTGGCTCAGCATGCGTCTGAGCTTCTCCAAAAGTTGGGTAATGGAGTTTCCAGATATCAGCATATCATTGAAATATGGCACCACCCCTGGAATGCCCTGTAGTAGGCATTCCCTCATACTTTGGAAAATGCCTGGAGCAGCGCTGACTCCGAATTGGAGTCAGTTACATTTAAACGCGCCCCGGTGTGTCACTTCTAGTGTTTCTTCTAGTGAGAGTCCATGAAATTGATTGCTCAGCACCAGTGGGGCTACATCAGAGTGGGTTGGGTTGGTCGGAGTTTTTGTACTAGGTTTGTGTTTTTTTCTATGAGTGACATG
>JANHFM010004456.1:66211-77782 GCA_032468115.1 Grayia smithii
TGTAAAATGAAGATGAAATGGTAGAAGAGCAATCTCGAATATATTATATGTAAGTTGTTTATGATAGAAACGAAAAGGAGATGTGTTTACTGGATGAAAAGCTGTACATTTAAGACATGTGTATGAGAAAAAATAAATAAACTTTTACAAAAAAAAAGAAAAGAAAAAGGACTTGTAAATCACATTCCTTATTGCACCACCAATACACAAAGGGGAAACATGGCACTGACAACTGCCAGGGTTAAAAAAACAAAAACAAAAATCATAAACACTTTGCACAAGTGGTGAACCTGTTTTCTTAAAAGGGGGAGGAGGAAAGAGAGAAAGTGACTAGTTTAAAGGCGGGAAGACCCAAAGCCAAATATAGCCACGGGTGATTTGCAAAAAAAGCGCGCGTGCGCCGCCCCCCCTCCTCACACACACACACCCCGTCACCCCACGCGGGCAGGCTGTGGCTTCAGGTGGGTCGCAGCCCCCGCCTCAGCCCGGGCGGGAACGGGCATCTGGAGGAGCAGCAGTAGCAGCAACCGCCGTGAAGCAGAAAGCGGCCCGCCGTCACCGGGCTGCTACGCACCGTATATTCCCGTACTTGGCTGTGGAAGTTCTGCTCGCGGATGGTCACTTCGTCCGCGTCCATCCTGTCATAGCCCTCGCCGGGCAGCCCCCCTCCAGCAATGGCCGCTGCTGCTGCTGCCCCCGCGCCTCCTGCCCCCTGCCAGGCGACAAGCGAGGGACCATGGCCGGTGGGCAACGCCTGGCGATCGGGACCCTCTTCAGGCCGGGGCGGGGAGGAAGCTCGGGCCCAACGCGCCACTCGCGGCGTCAACAACGACAACAACAACCGCCACCAGCAACACCGCGGTGGAGGCGGTGGCACAGCGCGCGGCCTCAACGTCCCGACACCGCACCGCCCCGCCCCGCCCCGCCCCTTCTCCCTCGCGCGGGGCGTGTCAGTCCGTCCCGCGGCTGAGAGGACGAGAGCTCTGAGAAGAGCGGCCTCACGGGAGAAGGGCGCCTGCGCAAACATTGACAAGCGGTTGGGGAGCCAACGGCAATTTGGGCTCGTCAGGCTCCAAGAGGGTGGAGTCGCTGTTGGTGGTGTGGGCGGGGCTGATCGGCGCCGAGGTTAGGGAATCAACCAGGGCTTCGGACCAATAGTAAGGAAGGAGGCGGAGCTTCGGTACTCGGCGGGTGGGACTCTGACCTTTTTTTTTTTTTTGGTCTGTAGAGCCTGTGGAAGGGAAGTCGGCCCTGCTCGCTGTAGGGAAAATACCTGGTGGAATAGAATAGGAATAGGATGGGACGGAATAGAATAGAATACAATAGAATACAATAGAATACAATAGAATACAATAGAATCATAATTCAGAATAGAATTTTATTTATTTGTTTGTTTGTTTGTTTGTTTGTTTACATTTATATGCTGCCATTCTCCCGAAAGACTTGGGGCGGCTCACATAGGTTAAAAACAGAAGAAAACATACAGAAAATAAAAATTAGAAATTGAAAATACGTTAAAAGAAGAATAAAGAAAAAGAAAAGAAATAAAGAAACCCCAGTCCCATCAGTCAAGCAGTTCGAAGAGCCATGTTTTTAGGTCCCAACGGAAGGAATGGAGATCAGGAGTGGTCCGGAGATCGGTGGGAAGTCCATTCCAGAGGGTCGGTGCACCCACAGAGAACGCCATTAGCCACTAACCACTAACTCGCATTCCATGGCCAAAATAAGTGAGATGCAGATTTGTGATTTTGCCTTCCAGTAACATGTCTGGTGACTGCAAAGATACTCCATGCATTTTCTTGGCAACATCTTCAGAAATGGTTTTCCATTGCCTTCTTCCCCAAGGCAAGGCCATAAATTGGCAGTTGGTTGCCAACTGCCAATATGCAGTCATGTGAGCTCGGGTGAGGTGGACCTAACTTCAAAGCCGGATCATAAGTAGCTTTTTGGGGTCCATCATAAATTTGAATGGTGGTAAGTGGCTGATTGTAAGTTGAGGACTACCCTTTAAGGGAGGTCCATTTGTTAAACCTGCAACTCAGTCCATTTCTCACTTCATCATAATCATTTTGTAAAGTTCATAAGGCCATTATATTCTGTCATGCCTTTTGCCTTGACTGGCTGTGGGCAATGACAGTAGCTAGATATATTATTCTCTGTTACAATTTATGTTACTTTTGGGTAGCCAATTTGGTCTAGTTGGTTAAGGCACCCGGCTAGAAACTGGGAGACTATGAGTTCTAGTCCTGCCTTAGCTGGGTGAACTTGGGCCAGTTACTTTCTCTCAGCCCTAGAAAGGAGCCAGTGTGGCAAACTGCCATATTCTGAAATCTTGCCAAGACATCAGGCAACATTAGCCAAAAACTGACTCAAAGGCATGTGTACACACCAGTGATGGATTTCATTTACCTTTGCTACCGATTCACTCGTTACGCAGTTCAGATGCTTTTGTGCATGCACAGAGTGTATTTGATGATGTCTGGGCGGGTGGGCGGAGCCTCCCACCGCTGTTGCTACCAGTTCACCCGAACTGGGGCGAACTGGTAGAAACCCACCGCTAGTATATATATATATATATACACACATACACACAGACACACACACTTTCCTCCACACTTAAATCAATCTTTTTTGGTCACTGGGAATCTTCTTTGTATGGATCAGGGGTGTAATCCAAATTTTTTTACTACTGGTTCTGTGGGCGTGGCTTGGTGGATGTGGTAAGGCTTGGTAGGCATGGCAGGGAAAGGATATTGCAAAATCTCCATTCCCTCCCACTCCTGGGGGAAGGATATTGCAAAATCTCCATTCCCACCCCACTCTGGGGACAGCCAGAAGTGGTATTTGCCAGTTCTCCAAACTGCTCAAAATTTCCACTACCGGTTCTCCAGAACCTGTCAGAATCTGCTGGATTTCACCCCTGGTATGGATGGTTGACAATTATTGTTAAATGAACAATGATTTACCGCAGATGTTCATATTATTTGTCCCTGTCCATGTCATCCTGAGTTTAATCTGATCCAGGATTTATTTTACATGCAAACATTGAGTTATCAAGGAAGAAAGATTATTCGTTCTCTTTTGAAATTTGCTTGCTTGGATTTGAAGACCGTCGTTTTAATGAACTCAACGGATTTCATCTTTTGAGGAAGAAAGGGCCTTGCTTTTCACTAGAGGTTTTGATTCCACCCCCCCCCCCCCCACTTTATTGGAATCTGAAGGCCAGACTGGATGTTCTATTAATTTGTGAATGCAATTAATATATGCATTTTGGGGGGAAAAAGCATCAGGAGATGCTTTAATGGCATTGGTATTACTTGCTCCTCCTTAGAAAAAGCAGGACACTAACTCATAGTGCTTTGGGAAAGGATGCCAGCGCATTTCTAATGGCCCTTAGACTTCCCCTCAGCTGCTATTCCCATTATGTGCACATTAGTTGCATTGATGCAATTAGTGTTTAATGTGAATTGCGTCCCTCATGTGTGCAATATATGATACTTCTCTATTTTTCTTCCCTTTGGGTTATTTGTTGGATTTATAGCCTGCTTTTCCTCAAAGTGGCATACATTCTGCTTTTTTTCCCCTCTCAATTTCTTTTCCCCCTAAGAATCAACAGTAAAAAAAAAAAAAGCAAAAAACACAAATAACATCATTCAGTGTGGTTTTTCTAGCTGGGTGGGACTTAAATGCAAAGCTTCCTGGTCCGACATCTTCAACCTTCCACCATGTAAAAAGGTAAAGGTAAGGGTTCCCCTCGCACATATGTGCTAGTTGTTCCTGACTCTAGGGGGCAGTGCTCATCTCCGTTTCAAAGCCGAAGATCCAGCGCTGTCTGAAGATGTCTCCGTTGTCATGTGGCCGGCATGACTAAATGCCAAAGGCGCACGGAACTCTGTTACCTTCCCTATTTTTCTACTTGCATTTTTTATGTGCTTTTGAACTGCTAGGTTGGCAGAAGCTGGGAAAAGTAGCAGGAGCTCACCCCATTACATGGCACTAGGGATTCAAACCGCAGAAGTGCCGACCTTTTGATCGACAAGCTCAGCGTCTAAGCCACTGAGCCACCTTTCCATCATGTAGGATTTTGAAATAAAAAGAAATTCAGATGAAGCATCCTTATTTGTTTTAGGTCTCTGTAAAAAGGAGATGATATTGCTATTCCCTTACTGTATGTTTTACATATTTGTCCTTGATCAATCACTACTGGAGACAGTAATCAGAACACGCTGTCTTAATTGTGGTGCCTTAGGGTTCGTTTAACATTCCTCCTTGCATGTCGAATCCTCTCTTCCCTGCTCAGAATCCACAGTGTCCTAGAGACATTTTCATTTTTTTAGTTGAGTCTGCATATTTCATTCTTCTTCTTCTCCTTTTTTTTTTTTTTACTGGATAAGATCAAGTCTCACTTAATTGGCAGTGATTTGCCAGGAGACTTTTAAACATTCTAGGGCACTCTCTTGTCTTCCTCTTACCACTGATTTTGTTAAGTGATGAGGGCCATAGAAGAACCTGAATTGAATAATAAACAAATACTGATACTGGCAAATGAAAGAGTGAAACTGAAATAAATCCATAGCAAATATTCCCTCTAGTTCTGCCTGTCTCCTTCTAGCTTTTGCTTAAAAGACAGCTGCAATGGGCTAAGTTATTATATTTGCTCTTTTTGTTTCTTTGCAGAGAGGGAAGAAATGACCATGTCAAATGCTTCAAACAACCTCAGATAGTTTAAGAAGTACACATACTCTATACTGAAAATTTAATGTATGTGTAAGGCAATAATAGCTTGCATGACCCATAAGAGTTCATGTAATGTCATAGCCATTCAGAAATCCCAGGTTTAGATGTTAACCAACCCAGACCATGGAAGCTCACAGAGTGACTTTGGGTCAGCCATTCTCTTTTAGCCCAGTCTGCTTCATAGGGTTTGATTGATGAGGGTGAAAGAGGAGAGTGGAAAAGTTGGCTTGAAATTCAACATTAAGAAAACTAAGATCATGGCATCCAGTCCCATCGCTTCCTGGCAAATAGAAGAGGAAGAAATGGAAGCAGTGACAGCTTTTACTTCCTTGGGCTCCAAGATCAATGTAGATGGCGACTGCGGCCATGAAATTCAAAAATGCTTGCCCCGTGGGAGGAAAGCTGTGGCAAACCTACACAGCATATTAAAAAAGCAGAGACTTTACCTTCCTGACAAAGCTTTGCATAGTCAAAGCTATGGTTTTCCCAGTAGTAAGGTATTGCTGTGAGAGCTGGACCATAAGGAAGGCTGAGCGCCAAAGAATTGATACTTTCAAATTGTGGTGCTGGAGAAGACTCTTGGAAGTCAATCCAAGACAAGAGTCAAGAGTCAAGAGTCATCTCCAATTTGGAGATCAAATTAGTCAATCCTAAAGGAAATCAAGCTTCACTGTCCTTCAGAAGGACAAATACTGAAATTGAAGTTTAAATATTTCAGACTCCAGATCTGGAGTCTTAATATCAATCCAGTTAAGGGATGATGCTATATATTCCTTTGGGCAAATTTTCTACTGATCTTTCTCCTTTTGTTCTCATTCCCAAATTCATTTCTCCCCATCCCTTTCTCAGCCCCTTATTACCTTTAGTAACATAGGTGATGCCACTTAATTTATCAACAGCAGATCAAATAGCTGTGTCTACTCAAATTCTTGCAAATATGGTGCCCTTGAGTTTCTTGGATGCAACTGAAGAATCTAACCTCATGCGCAGTGGTGATAAATTGGCAATGTTTTTATGCAAGTGTCTATTGAACTTCAGGAATGAAACATTCATGTCCTGTTGCAGTCAATGCAGTGATAAACAAATTTATTGCAAAACAATGATATATTATTCATATTTGATTTAAAATATTACTTTTGGCAATAAATTATTTTCTGAAAAAAATTTTTTTTTGCTTGTGGTGATTAAATATTTCTGAAAGTTATTTCTACCAAATCCTCTTGTAAAAATCTGAAGTGTCACTCATATATCAGCATATGTATGAAATCTCTTCATGTTAGGTGTGCTCAGCTAGAGCTCCAGAGATAACGTTATATTAATTGCTGCCTGAAACATCTACCTGCTGTCACGTTTCTTATTAACATTGACGAGGTTCCTATTACTGTTTGAATAATCAGAATGAGCTTCTGTTGTCATTGCTGAAACAAAGGGATTTCAGTTCTAATTTACCAAAATGCCATAAGCAAACTGTTAGAAAGAGGGACAGTACTGTTGTTAGATAAATGTTTGCAGTGGTTCTTTGGACTTTGATTGCTTCATTAAGCATTGATGACAAAAGTGTGTAAACTTATCAGAATTGACAGAACCTCTTATAATAAGTTGTAAAAAATTCCCATCTTCATTTCCTCCGTACTTTGATGTTAAGCTGTCAGCACCTTCCGTCTCAGCATGAACACCAGAGGTCTGGAGAAAAGGGTGGATGTGGGCATGGTTGGGGAACATGTTTATAGCAGGGGTGAAATTCACTTACCTTCCCTACCGGTCTGCAAATGTGTGCGTGCCACGTGTGCATTGGCTTCTCTCGCGCGTACCATCCTCTGTGCATGTGCAAAGCCTGCACGTGCATAGAGGCTTAAAATGTCGTAATAAAGCGATGTCATGACATCTTCATGGGTAGGCCGAGCCTCCCACAGCCGCCACTACCAGTTCACCCGAGCTGTATAAAACTGGCTGAATTTCGCCCCTGGTTTATAGGCATACAGGTAGTCCTCAACTTACAACCACAACTGAACCCAATATTTCTTTCTTTTTTTTTTTTAATTTTTAAAATAACCTTTCTTAGCGTATATATAAAATTAACAGTAACATTTACATATACAATATACATATAGAAAACATTTACAAAATATAAAATCTGAAAGCCTTATTCTTCTAAATAAATATTAAGTTTAGTATCTTTGTCATTAAACACTACAGCGTCTTATCTTATAGCTTCTATTTAAATCAATATACAGATTTCTTCTATTCCACTTTTTTGCTAGTTGAATCCACAGTGTCACCATTACTTGTCTGAGTTTTATTAATCAAATATAATTTCCTTCAATTTGGGTCAAATTTTTGGTTTTCCCTTATTTACTTTTGTACCCACTGATACCATTTCCCCCATATTTTATAGCACTCTCCCAGAAATAAATTGCATACAAATTGGGAATCTTGTTTGGAGAGCAGATGGCAGCTGTATCAATAAGGGCCTTTGCACAAATCCATCTTGTGCACCAATTGTATTTCCATTCCTGGTTAAGGAGGCTCTGCTCATACTCAGAAATGTTTGCAAATGTGTAATTGTCAATATAAACAGACCCTGCTTATTCACACACATAGATACAAAACTAAGAGTTCCTAAACTCCCAGACTTTTGACTCAAGTGAGGAACTGAGAGGCCAGGAAGGATTGAAGGCCAGCTTGCATGTGTTTGTGCATGCGTGCATGTGTGTATGTGTCCATGCAGAAGCATGCCTGTCTGTCTATCATTGCATCCAACTGAACTGTTAATCAAGTGGAAAGCAGGATTCAAATTAGCTGTCCTCCAGTCAGACACCCTCCAGCTTGTCTTCACTTCTACCAAAACTTGTCAGCTTCACATTGCCAGTTAACACCCTTAATCTGTCGTTTTGATGTGTCCACAGAATTGCCTACAGGCTTGTCAGCTTCATTGGCTGCCTCGACAGTTACACAACGATATCTTTCTCCAACAGTTTTGAGCTTTCTTAGAGCTGGTTCAGACATTTCGAGAAGAAATGATGATTATATTAATTCTTATAATATTGTAAATTTTTTTTTACCTCCAACATGCCCACAGCAAGCTTCTAAATCTTCCACTCAAGAATTAGAACCCAAAGAAGTTAGGGAATGACAACAGAACTTTCACCACACCACTGGCATAATTTAGTGATGATTTACTGGAGTAGAAATTTTTTAAAAGGAATAAAAAAACCCACTGTTTATTCCTACCATTTTATACATAGCAATATCACTTAGACTTATATATCGCTTCACAGTGCTTTTACAGCCCTCTCTAAGACAGAGGGCCCTCTAGTCCATCGACCAGCACTGGTCCATGGCATGCCAGAAACCGGGCTGTGCAAATAAATGAAGCCCCATCTGTGGGATGCAGGAACACATGAAATCACGCCCCCTCCAGTCCGCGCCCCACAGAACTGGTCCCTGGTGCCCAAAAGGTTGGGGGCCACTGCTCTAGTTTACTGAGTCAGCATATTGCCCCAACAATCTGGATCCTCATTTTACCCACCTCGGAAGGATGGAAGGCTTGTTACATACCTAATTCCATGTTCTTTTTTTCTCTCCCTACACACCAATTTCACTCATTCCTGGTTAAGGAGGCTCTGTTCATAGTTACCCATGCTTTGGCCGTCTTCTGTACTACAATGTACTTTACATAGAGCTGCCCTTGCAGATCACTTGGAAACCACAAATAATCCTGAATGCAACGATATGGATTGTTATAAGTACAGTGTGATAGAATGCTACATATCTATCATTCCCACCCTCTGACAGAAGTTGCTTCAGAGCAATGCCGTATCACTTTGTATTACTAGTCTAGGAAATGTCTTGAAGTGCATCACTTCCCAGTGGCCAGGTATAGTGGTGAAACATTGATGAAACAATTAGATGAGATTGCAAGCAAGGGACCTGGGAACTTCTTGTTCCTCTCCCTTATCAGCTTGTCCACCCTTTTGAACTTGGGGAATGTCCTTTAGCAACACAGACTTTATAAGAGCTCTTCCAGTTACATTCTGTTTCAGTTTCCCAAATGAATCTTTTAACCTAATACACCAAGAGTTGACTGGTCGATTTTCATGATGTAGAAGCATGTTGTATATTGCCTGCCCTTCCCAATGTTCTTCTCTAATGAAGAGAAACCACCTTTCTCTTTAAAATTCATTGTTACTGGTACAGCTATTAGCATCAAAAAGGCCACAGTTGGGCATCTGCAGCTCATGGGTGGCTTATTTTTACTGGAGAGAGTTTTGCCACGTTCCTATTGCTGAGCTCCTGCCTCAGCTTAACTCTTTCAGGATTAAGAAGGTTGATATCACCGTTGCAATCAGCTTCCAGTAGTCAAGGTCTCTTATATCTGCCTGGTTTAGAATTATTTCTCTCTTTTCCACTATCTCCCCAAAGCAGGGAAGGATTATTGCCCTCAAACTCTGCTTGCATTCTCCTTTTAAGCCCTGGTCTTTCCTTTTAAAGCACTGGTGTCTACCGTCAGTCCCCTTGTCATACATTTCTAAGGAAATCTCCTTCTCATGATCTACAATCATTACTTAAACCTCCATCTGAACCTTTGAAACTCAAGGCCTAAGATCTACACTCTGGAGAAGGACGGACTCTTCTCCAGAACTTCATTTTTTCTGTACTTTAGACCAGCAAATGTGTGCAAACATAGCAGGTGATGTACGGTTAAAACCATAACTGTCAAAAAGATCGTATCAACTTCAATTCCCAGTTCAGAACATTTGTGGGGAAAGAGTTCAGAATGGTCAATTGCAGTAAACAATGAAACAAGCAGTGATTTTTTGGGTGGGACTAATGGACAAGGAACCAAAAAAAAGTCATGGAACCTTGTTTTTATATATGACAACTACAGTGAGTCTATTCTATGCTCAAAAGTGGAAAGGTGTGGCATTACCCATAATGGAAGAATGGTTAATGAAAATGATGCGACCTGTGGAGATAGTTATCTTTTTTTTTATTAGAGAAAAAAATAATATGTATATTTATGACTGACTGGAAACCCCTTATAGACTTTTTGCATGAGATTGAAAAAATGCACTTATAACTTGTGGGTTTGATGTTTAGGAAAAAAACCTGGATAATAGAAAAGAGTGAGCTTTTTTTTTGTAATCATAGAGTCAGATAATTTTGTAAGTGTACTTATATTTGCTAAAAGGAAATTAGAAATGTCTATTTCTTTTTATTCTTTTTTTCTGCACTTTTTTCTTTCTTTATTTTGTCTTGACTGTTTTATGCTTTATTAGTTTGTGATAGTTGTAATACGTTTAATAAAAATTGCATAAAAAATAAAACAAACTATAGAGGTTTTACTACTAAAAATTATAAAGCCTATCTACCTGTGCTATCCAGGAACCTTAATTATTGAGGTTAATTATTATATTTTATGATGCAGTCACTGATGTACCTGTATTTTTTGGAGTATAAGATGCACCGGAGTATAAGATGCAGCTTAGTTTTTGAGGAGGAAAATAAGAAAAAAGCTGATTGGGGGTGGATCTGCCTCCTGGAATACCCCCAATCAGCTGTTCCCAGTGGTGAATTTTAGCAACAGGCTCCTTGGTTATGAGCTCTGCACCTTGCTTTTTTTTCAGCCTCTGAAACCTCCATTTTTTTTCAGGCTCTGAAACCCCCATTTCAGAGGCTGGGTGGGGCTACATTCGGTGTATAAAACGCACCCAAATTTTCACCCTCTTTTAGGGGGGGGAAAGGTGCGTCTTATACTAAAAAAAATACGGGGTAATCATTTTTTTCTTTACCTAATGTCATGGAAAATCTTTGTGATGGTTTTATGGAATGTATTAAAGACTGAAAAGAAGAATTAATTAATAGCAGAAATGTCTCCATTTAAAAGAAGTTAGAGATAGGGGACCCACCAAGCCATAAAAGGAGGAAATGATTGTAAAAATTTCAAAATAATCTACTGAGGAGAATTTGTTGATTTATCTATCAGTATAATCTTTTGATAACCTATATGGAAAGGATTCCCTGTTCTCTGCCCCCCAAAATTAAGCATATACCAAATAAATATTTTCAAGGTGAGAAAGACTTTAAAATAGTCATATGAAAGGAGCCCTCTTGAAGGTACACAGCTGCGTAATGCAGGTAGCCCTTGACTTATGACCGCAATTGAGCCCAAAATTTCTGTTGCTAAGTAAGACAGTTGTTAAGGGAGCTTTGTTCCATTTTACGACCTTTCTTCCCACAGTTATGAAGTGAACGACTGCAGTTGTTCAATTAGTAAGACAGTTGTTAAGTGAATCTGGCTTCCCCATTGACTTTGCTTGTCAGAAGGTCGCTGGAGCGATTCACTTAAGAACTGTGGAGAGAAAGGTCGCAAAATGGGGCGAAACTCACTTAGCAGCCGTCTTGCTTTGTCAAGAGAATTGTGGGCTCAAATGTGCTCGTACATCAAGGACTTTCTGTATTTAAAACCAGAGTGGTAACTCGTCTTAATAGTCCATCGTCCATAAGATTTTGGGATCCGAAATGTCCTTCAGTGACATCAGTGGCAGATTGATAGAATTTGCACTTAGAAGTCTGTTTTTTGACTTCTGTGTGAACTTTGGAGAGATTATATGGAAGCATGAAAGCACTGGGGCCTAATTCTGTAATATTTTGGGATAGCTGTTCAAATTTAAATGGGATTTTTATTGCTCAGAAATGATGACTGTGAGCTCCAACTTCCTTAATTTTCTTCACTCTGCTTGTTGGATCTGAACCCAGGTGTTATGTCCATATAAGGGCATAAACTCTCTAGTCACCTCTCATTGGACAGTAGTTATGGAGGGAAAAATAAAT
>JANHFM010004458.1:19496-30649 GCA_032468115.1 Grayia smithii
CCAAGGTTGAGAAACACTGCGTTATCAAGAGAATTTCAGCAACTGCAGCTGCTGAAGAGATTGGCTTGAGTTTATATGTATGGAATTGGTTCAAATACTGAATTTTCCACCTTCTCCTACCTTGCTCTCTTCCCAGGCTTGTTTCTAACTTGTCCTTTTTTTCTGCAAGAGACCAATTTGCTTTTCTTTCACTTACAACCTGCAGTGAGAGAATGAGCTCTCAGGCTCGAGTTGAATGGAGGCTCTTCCCTTCTTCTGTTTAACAGATGGACCCCTTCTACGCATCCATCATCCTTTTCGGGGGACGGGCGTGGGATGCCATAACTGACCCTCTGGTGGGTTTCTTCATCAGTAAAAGCTCCTGGACTTGCTTTGGACGCCTGATGCCCTGGTAAGCATGCCTGGATTGCAGTCTTGTGAATGCCACTTTCAAACAGAATTTCATGATGTGTGGCAGGGGTGTCAAACTCAATTTAATTGAAGGCTGCATCAGGGCTGCGGTTGACCTTGGGGGAGCCAGGGAGGCGTGGCCAATTGGGTGGGTATGGCTCGGGTGGGTTCCACTTACCTTTACTACCGGTTTGCAACGGGAACACACGTGCTTGTACGCACACGCATGCGCAGATCACTCCATGATGACATCGGGGTGGGTGGGCAGAGCCTCCCATCAGTTTTACTACCGGTTCTAAGAACCAGACAGAACCAGGAGCAACCCACTACTGGTATGGCTGACTGGGTGGGTGTGGCCATCTTGACGCTGCGCCGAGGTGGCGCAGTGGTTCGAGTGCAGTACTGCAGGCTACTTCAGCTGACTGCTAGCTGCAGTTCAGATGGAATCTCACCGGCTCAAGGTTAACTCAGCCTTCCATTCTTCCGAGGTGGGTAAAATGAGGACCCAGATTGTTGGGGGCAATAGGCTGACTCTGTAAACCGCTTAGAGAGGGCTGTAAAAGCACTATGAAGCGGTATATAAGTCTAAGTGCTATTGCTATTGCTATTGTTATTTGTGGATGACAGCATCTCCTTGAAACAGTTCTATGATAGAAATAAGTCTTACACACATTGGGAACTCAAGTTTATTTGCTTTGTTTCATCCAGCTGACATCTAGCTGGTGTCACAAACTGTCACCCAAGGATTGCAAGGCTATTTCATCTGGAAAGGTTTACATAATAGGTTTAAACCAGAGGTCACTTAAAAATTAGTAGCACTAGCACTAGCAGTTAGACTTATATACCGCTTCACAGTGCTTTACAGCCCTCTCTGATCGAATTTACAGAGTCAGCATATTGCTTCCAACAGTCTGGGTCCTCATTTTACCCACCTCGGAAGGATGAGTCAACCCTAAGCATTTGATTTGAACTGCTGAACTGCAGGCAGCCAGCAGTCAGCAGAAGTAGCCAGCAGTACTGCACTCTAACCACTGCACCACCTCCGCTCTTAGTAGCAGCCTTCTCCTTTGCAGTTACAGTTGCAGTTGGTGATTTCGAATGTTGCACAAGCACATTACCTTACCTTATGTTAGATATTGGGACCGGTCAATCACAAATTGCAAAAGGTTTCCACTGAGGTCCGATGTTTGGGCGGGAAGCATGCTGGCCGCTGATTGGCCAAGATGCGATACATAAGGAAGCCTCGCCAACGAGGCTTTGCTGGTTGCTGGTTACTTTAATGAAGACCTGTTGTATTTTAAGTCGCTCTCCGCGTCTTCAATCCACCGATCTAACCCCTTACATTACACTAGCACATTACATTATCATGGGTAAATGATGCTTGTGTGTGCACTTATACACTTAGAATAGAATAGAATAGAATTCTTTATTGGCCAAGTGTGTTTGGACACACATGGAATTTGTCTTGGTGCATACTCTCTCGGTGTACATAAAAGAGAAGAAACATTCGGCATGTGTCATAGGATACAACACTTAATGATAGTCATAGGGAACAAATGAGCAATCGAATCATTTTAGGAAACAGTCAATAAAAATCTTAGAATACCAGCATACACTTCTTTTTTAACACCGCACCACCACTGTCATATTGACATACACACACACACACATATACACACACAAACACCACCCGGTATAACAGATACAAAAATTATTAGGAAAGGGAAGAAACTCAGCTGGGGTCTACGGGCGTCCTGGGCGTGACTTCGAGCCTCCCACCATTCAAGCCGCGTCAAGGGCGTGGACCTGCGGTGCCGGCTGTGCGGAGGCCGCCGCGGCGAGCTCGTTCTTCGAGGCTTTGCCGCTCATCCATCGATTGGCCGACGTCTGCCGACTTCGGCTCCGATCCGCCCCTTTGCTGGAGGCGGAGAGTTGCTGGTTACTTCCTTATCAGTAGACTATGAAGCGGCGAGCTGCGTAGGTGCCGGTATCCGCGCTAACTTCTCGGCCGTCTAGAAAAGGAGATCGCCTCGCCTCGGCTGCCATGGGCCACGCCGCCTCCTCCGAGTTGCCTGACGGGTAAGGCTCTAGCTGCGACGGCCCGGTGAGCTGATGGGGAGCCGGCGCCGCCCGCCTTTGCGTCCGGCCATCTCGCCGCCGCGTCCGCTGGATCTCTGCTCCTTTTTTTTTTTTTTGCTGCTGATTTCATCCGTGGCTCGCGGGGAGAACGGGCGGGTGGAGAGGAGATGAAGGAGCCGAGGCGAACTGTGAGCTGTTCTCAGAATGAAATAAATTCCAAGCAGTTTTCCGAATGTATAAAACGAAGCGAAGGCGAAGGGAGCCGGCGAGCGCAGCGCGCTTTAAGAAGCGCGATGAATAAAAGGAGGTGGAAACGGCTCGAAACGCGCTCCTGACGCTCAGCCCCGCGGCACTCCAAGTGGGTTTTGCCTTGGGGACTTACTACTACTATTCCACTTAAAATCTCAGCCTGATTCCAGACTAGGGTAAACGGAATCCTTATATTATTAGCCTAGTGAAATGGGTCGAGTGATGGAAGTTGAGTCGAGGCTCTTATCCGGGTGAACTTTCTAAGGCTAAGAGGTTTCCAACTCCATTATCTCTAGTCTTAAGTGACCTATTGTGATCATCATTTGAAATACATAATATATTAAAGTGCCTTTTTGGGGCCCTTAAGTTATTATATACAATGCACCAAGTTGACTTTGGCAGAACCTCGTGGTTCTGACCACCAGATCATGATGACCAGACCACATGACCAGAACTAGTTAGTTCGGGGATTAAAATCCAGTTTATTCGATTAGTTTACAAATCAGTATAATTGTTGCATAAATGGGATGTTTCAGTAGCCTGGTTATGTGTGTCATTTAAAGTTAGGTAATAGATCTTACTAAACTCCAACTATTTTACTACTGTGCTCAAACACATCCTCCAAGAACTACTGATGGAAAATAGAACAGCCTCAAATTTAGGAACTGTTGGTCCTCCAGTACAGGGTTTCTGCAACTTCAGGAAGCTTAAAATGTATGGATTTCAACTCCCAGAATTCACCAGCCAGCATGGGCAATTATGGGAGTTGAAGTCCACATATCTTAAAAGTAATCAAGATTGAGGAAAAACTGATTCAGTAAGATGCACAATTGATACAGGTTTTTGGGAACAGAAAATTTTAAAAAGCAGAACTTTTTCTTTTAGTCTTAATTCATTTTATTCACCAGTATATATTATATAAATGTAGTGTGTAGATTAATGTATGGTTTATTTCCCCTTCCATTTTAGTTTATTTAAGAAATTTACTCAACTGTGGCTTGTTCAACAATGCATATTAAACAAACTATGGTTTAACATGATATTTGATATACTAATTTCTACTATATCATGTAATAAAACTGTCCAGAATGTACTGCACTCAACTCCCATAATATCCTGCCAGCACTCAGTTGAAGTTTTAGTTTAATGTAATTGGAGGAGACTGTGGATTTAGAAACTGTCCTGTTTTAATCCACAGCCACCTTATTTACCAAGATTTGGGACTTCATATGTTTATTTGGGGAAGATTTGAAAATATGCAAGGCCTGTCCAATGATAAACTTTTTAGACTATAAATAGACTGGGCAGGTGTGCCCAGGTGAGAGTTCTGATAATGCAGGCACTTTTCTTATTAAGACACTCATCCAATGTAACATAAGCATTTAAAGCTGCTTTGAACAATTAAGAAAATAATAATCGTTCAGAATATTTTGGCAAGCCAAAGATGATCAAAACAATGATTATACCAGGGTTAGGGTGGCTAGATGAAAATGTTGAGAAGTGTATCAGTATGTAAGTTTTTCAGTTGAAGCAACCCAGCCTGGCAACCAGACAAAGGATGGGCCCCTTTCCCTGCCAGTGGCATGGCTCACAAATTGGACCCTTCTGAATCTTGTCTGTGTGATCCCAGTTCTTTAGGGGTGTTGAACCTCATCAGATAAATCTCTTCCTCTCTTTGGGAGTGCTGGCTTGCACCTTTCCTCCAGGCAAAAACTTGACTCTCTTATGTCATATAACAGTGAGAGAGCCTAAAATCCCAAGAGTTGCCATTTTATAGAGAATTTCCCCTTCTCTTTAACATTGCATTTGGTTTGACTCTTTTCAGCACATGTGTGTAGGGATTAGACCATTGGTTCTTAAACTGCTTGCCTCTTAAACAATTACCGGTACATCTTTTCTTGGTCCCAATGTCACTATCTCTTCCCCACCCCCAAACACCAGACTACTATAGTGTTTTACACCATGTCTCAGCAATGGGGAGTCCCAACTAGGACTCACAATTGCAAATTGCTCCATTACCCAGATTGTTGGGGGCAATGTAAACCTCTTAGAGAGGCTGTAAAGCACTGTGAAGTGTTATATAAGTCTAAGTGCTATTGCTATTACCTTCATGATAACCCCAAATTAACCCCAGTTTAAGACCACTAGATTAGAGTGTGAAGTTAGTCTTCATCCCAGGAGTGTCCACAGGGATGTGTGTCAGTTGAATCAATAAATCTCCCTTTACACCCATGCAGTGATTGGGGGTTCAACTGTCCAGTGTCAGCTATTTTCACATGGTTGACACATTTCCCCCATCCCAATTGTGAATGCCCCTGCCTACGGTTTAATCCACATTCCATTAGTAATTTAGGCCCCCTTAGAGTGTGCAGAATACATGCACATTCTTTTATAGGATTTCTTTTTTCTCCTGACTTTCTCCCTGTTTCTATTTTCTAGTCTGGTTATCAAATCCCAAAAGATTGGAAAAATAGGGTTGCTATACTTGACTTATTCGTTTGAGTAAGATATGGTACAAAGCATAAATATTTGGAACCTACTGCATATTGTAACAAAGATATTATGCAGTAAAATGGAATAGATCTTGCGGATTATGGCACATGCCAGATATGTGAGAACAACTGTCATCATCTTCAACCAGACCAATTGAAACCTCTGCTGGCTAGGAGTGGGGGGTGATAAGAATTGTAGTCCTGGAAGCTTGGCATTCAGACAAATCAGCCAGAGAAAATAGAAAGAAACCATATTTACACAACATTGAAAAGACAGTAAAGAAGCTAGGAAGGAAACAAAAAGACCGAACATATTCTCTTCAGCAGCCAACATTCAGATAAGAAGGGATTAACACCAGACAAACCGTTAAGCAGAAAACTATCCTAATCAAGGAAATACCAAGGAAAAGACCACATCCCCACCAATATGGGCAGGGCAAGCTACTGTATATAAACAGAAAGCAAATCCCATACTCACATTGGTGATGTTATCTATTTGGGTATTATATATATATATATTCTTAAGAAACAAATGGATGTAACAGTAGTGGACTGCAATAAGTGATTTATTAGCTATATGGGGAAATTAGGATTAAGATGATTCCTTAATCACAGTAACCTCTTCTGCTTGTCATAGTCTTATGAAAGTCTTCTATGCTGCAAGATGCATGTAATAAAGGCATTTGCTCCTGGCAGAGGGAGAACCAATGTCAACAAAATTAAGTAGAAATATTACTGTGGAATAAATGTAACTGGGAAAAAAATACATTCTTAGAAAATTGCCATGTCCTAAAACTGGTGTTGCATTTCTTCATTTAGGAATTATCTTAAATGTTACAATTAAAAAGATAAAAATGAATACAAAACAAACTAAAAGAATAAAAAGTATATGGAAAGTGGAGAAAGAAAGAAAAGCAGAAAAGTAAGAAAAATAAGTGTGTGTGTGTGACTTCCCCCTTCATCTCACATGTAAGTCATTTATATAACCTCATATGAATTTCCTGGACTCCTGATTTCTTGAGGTTGGTAGGGCTGCCCTGTTTAGATTTGGTTTACAGTAGACCAAAGTTTGTTTAACTATGCTTGTTACATAAACCACATATGATTGAAAGAACATGCTAAATTTGAGTGAAGTATGTCACATTATTGCTTAGACCAGAGCTGGCTGGGGAATTCTGGGAGCTGAAGTCCACACATCTTCCAGTGGCCAAGGTTGAGAAACACTGGCGTAGACAGTTACATAAACCAGGCTGAAGTTGTGATCACTATGTATGATTTATGGGAATAGCGTTTGGAAGTTCTGACGGTTTATTCTTCAGATGGAAAACAACAGATTCTAGCTGATGTAGGATGAAGATGATGACACTGATAATGTTGCCTTTATTGTACGCATATTGCCTAGACCAGGGGTGTCAAATTCATGGCCTGCAGGCCGGATGTGTCACCTGCTGGCCACGCCCACCCCTGTTTTAGCGAAGGGAAAAAAATAGTGATACATCATGTGACAAAAAGTGATGCCGTGAGTTTGATACCCCTGACCTAGACATATGAGATATTTTTTTGTTTGGAGCATCCTTTTAATATGGCCCTGAGTATCCTTTTAAAAATGCTTATTAGCTGGACTTTGCATAGGCATCATTGTCACTAATACTTATCATTGTATCAAAATAGTGATAATTAGTTTCATGACAAAGCCTTCAACTGGAAACTGAAAAGCTTTCTACAGTTCCAATGATGTCTTGTAGGTTTCAGTTTGCTTGCTCTTGCCTTGGGCGGAAATTTTGTATGGCAGAAATTGTTGTTTCAAACCACAAGAAGTAATGTGGCTGAAAATAACCAAGTCCAATAGCTATTAGCCTAGATTTCAAGGCTCACAATCAATGATAATGAGACCAATGGCCCAACATTTGAGGAACCATAGTTTCCCCATTTTATACTGTGCCAGTCCATGACTTACGACCCTAATTGAGCCTGGAACTACTTTTGTAAATTGTGCTATCATTAAGTAGGTCAACACATGACAATGCTCAATTTTATGACTTTTTCATTTTTGCAGCAAATGCAAAAAATGTTGCAGTTGTAAAATAACCACTGTGGTTGTTAAGCAAGTAATACTGTTGTTAAGGGCTGATTTTTGCCAGAAACATATGCCAGTTTCTAACACAAACATAATTCATGGTCACGTGACAGTGGGGCGCTTTAGGCAGCCATTAATTGGGGCAGGTTGCTTAGCATCCGAAATATAATTACATGGCTGCAGGAAGAGCCCAGCCACCAGAACTTCAAAACTGGGTTGTAAGTAACTTTTTGGGGGTATGAGGGAGGCTGTCATAACTTCCAACAGTTTGTAAGTGACTGGTTCCTAAGTTTCAGTGGCCAACCAGTTCTCTTGTTTCTCTTTTTCAGGTTTCCTAGTATTGGAGGTAATATACACATATACCTGTGTATATGTTCAAAATTATAGCGGCCCTGCAAGAAGTGACTTATGACCATTTTTCACACTTAACAATTATTGCAATATTTCCAATGGTGGCATGAGCAAAATTCAGGCACTTGGTCAGTGGCGTTTATGACATTTACAGTATCCCGGGGTCCCAAAATGGCATTTACGACCTTCCCAGCCAACTTCTGACAAGCAAAATCAGTGGGAAATCAGTGGATTTGCTCAATAATCACATGATTCACTTAACAACTACACCGATTCACTGAACTGTGGTTAAAAAGATTGTAAAATGGAGTGGAACTCACTTAACAACTGCCTTCCAATTAGCAATGGAAATTTTGGGCTCAATTGTGGTCTTAGGTCTATTTGTAGCCATCACAACTATTAGCCTTTTGTCCTTGGATTACCACTGTAAGCAACACAATTATTGTAAGCAACAATACATGAAATCTTATTCCATTTTTTTTTCTCTAGGGAACTTCTGAATTATATCTCTCTAGTCATGGCGGTGTTACTATATGTATTTATTATATATGTCTCTATACCATTGACTGTTCGACTATTCCCTTCAGTATTAAGAAAATTTGTCTACCTCAATTTTTGTAAGTATTCCTGTTGTTTTATCCACTTATCTCAATTGAAAATGGAAGTATCTATAAATTTCTTGCTGTATGCCTATAGTAATTCACAGATGAATTATTGATTAAGGACTTAAAAACAAAATATCTTTGTTTTTATCAACTTAACTAAGTTACTCTTTACTGAAAATGTCAGATAATGCAATTGTAACTGAAACACAGGGTGGATCTGCATTTTTGCTCAAGAAATCCATTCAAAATATTTTTGCAAAAGATGACTTAATAGTGTCCCTAAGGATTCTAAATTACTAGGTTGTTAAAGTGACGAATATACTTTTTTACATAAACATGTTAATGAAGGATGATCACAGTATTATATTTGACTCTGTGTTCTCTCTTTTTCCTGTTGTAATCAAATAAAGACAGTTTTTAAAAAATGCTGTTTTCATTTGAATCAGCCTTGCTTCTGATAGATACGTGGACAAGTGCATGCAGGTTTGTTGGCAACTGAGAGGCGGGTAGGTGAAGACATTTAGTCTAAACCAGGACTAGAACTTCCAGTTTTAAGACCAGTGCTTTTAACCATGATGACAAACAAGCTCTCCAAAGCCATGCTGATAGTTAAAAGAAGCTTGTTTAAATAAATATTGATAAATAGCTAACAATTGCATGGCACTAGTTTCTAAACAAACTCCACCAGTCATGGTAAGCATGAGAAAAAATAAATGGGGAAGTACCCTGTTTCCCCCCAAATAAGACATCCCCTGATAATAAGCCCAATCGGGCTTTTGAGCGTATGTGCTAAAATAAGCCTTTCTCCGAATATAAGCCCTCCCTGAAAATATTTAAACGCAGAGCTGGAAATCAGGTAAGATGGCAAGAGGAGCCCCATCTTGCTCCATGTGCCCCAAAATAATAAGACCTCCTTGAAAATAAGGCCAAGCGCTTATTTCGGGGTTAAAAATATAAGACAGGGTCTTATTTTCGGGAAAACATGGTAGGCTACAATCATAGATAAAGAAAATGCTCTCCTTGATATTTTTAATGCTTTTTTCTGCTTTAAAGAACATTTTAAAAAAATGTATCTTACTAGCTTAATAATTACTGCACGGGACAGGGATTTAAAGATGTTTCTCACTTGTTTCCAACTGATATTCTGATTTTCCAAAGCTGGGGACTGCTTCAGATTATACCCATTTAAATAAAAATAAATTTAAAAGAAGAAATGGCCCAGTTCTCCTCTTACTGCAAAACACAGGTTCCTTTGAGATTGTGCCTTTCTTCCAGGTGTGAGCTCATACATCTGACATATGATTTGTTGATCTTGTGTGAGATCTTGATCCCTTTAAATACATTTTCAAAAAACTAGATGCCCGTACTATTGAATAAAATCACACAAGAGTGCTTGGCTGATGAAAATCTTTCTGGTCCTTGATCCAAAATATCATCAGAATTGAGGTTGGATAGAATTTGTGGATCATTCTCTTTGAAGGATTTGTGATTCTGTCCATCACAATATTATTAAATCCTAGCATTCTGTAGGTGCAGGGAAAATAAACCAGTTAAAGCAATTTTAAATTTTTGAAGTTTTCAGAGTCTTTGTCATGGCATAGGGGGCTGGAAATGGAAGAGGCAGTTAACTGATTTCACTGAAAGCAAACTTCATTATTATTTTCTTTTGCAGTGGCTTACCCTTTTGGAGTAGATTATGAGAACCCTGAGGTATTTCTAAAGCACACCAAAAACTTCTATCTTACCTCTGAACCAGGAGTCACTTTTGGCATTTGGTGAGTAAGTATTTGGCTCCATCAGCCTCTTTGGGATAGATTATATGAGTTGCCATGTGCGAATAGGCAGTATACATTTCCTAAAATAAATAAATATATAGGTCCAACTCTGAGTTCCCTTGGTCATGCTCACTTGAGATCAGATCTGTGACCAAGAGACCATTACTTCAAAGTAGGTCTAGGACAATTTGCCCTGGCCAACTAACCGCAGGACAATTCAACGCAGGATAATTCAAGAGAAGGACCGGTGAATTGTAGCTCATCCCGGCCTCGAGGACTTCTAATAGGAGAAGGTTCAAACCTAAAGTGAGACAAGGCCCACTTGCAGTTCACTGAAACCCTCTCTTGAGTTATCCCACATTGAATTGTCCCACAGTGCGTTGGCCGGGGTGAGTTGGGTATGAGTCAACTGGGGTGAGTTGGCTGCAGCGAGTTGTCCCATTTTACTTCAAAGTAGGAAGGTGGGCCATTCATGGAAAAATAAACAAAGACAAGATGGTGTCCACAACTGTACAATTGATCCCTTTAATGCATGCACAAAGCATCTTTGATTGCACGATTTAAGTTGCCATATTGATCTTTTTGACATCTCCTGTGATATCCTTAGTAGGGAAGATAGATCAGTGTCCTCCCATTTTTGTTTTTATTTCTGTTGATGCATGTATGAATCAAATTCTTTTTTAAAATAAACATCTAGGCTACTTCAGTTAATTCAATGGCCTAGTTCATTAAGTAATTTGGACAAAGGTAGCTTACCTCCTTTAGATAACCAGCATGTAAAAGATAATCTTAGCTGCAGAAGGAGCGAAGGCATGGGAAACGTTTCAGAAGGGATCCTCTCTAGTTTTCTGGAGAGTAAAAGGAAAGAAGGGGAGAAATATTTTCAGACTTGCAAGATTCTGTTAATGTAACCGTACAATGGGGGGGACGTGGTGGCTCAGTGGCTAAGATGCTGAGTTTATTGATCAGAAAGTTTGTCGGCAGTTCAGCGGTTCAAATCCCTAGTGACTTGTAATGGGGTGAGCTCTAATTACTTGTCCCAACATCTGCCAACCTAGCAGTTCGAAAGCATGTGAAAAAGGCAAGTAGAAAAATAGGGACCACCTTTGGTGGGAAGGTAACAGTGTTCCGTGCG
>JANHFM010004459.1:8679-18775 GCA_032468115.1 Grayia smithii
ACTTGGCAACTTTAAGACTTGTGGACTTCAAATTCTGGGAGTTGAAGTCCTTAAAGTTGCCAAGTTTGGAGACCCCTGCATTAGAGAAACAAAGCTATGGGGGAAAGCAAAGAATGGGGTGATGCGGCCTCAGAGTGAGCAAAGCTTAATGGAAAGCAAAGGTGTGCAAAGGAGCTCAAATTATAACATTAGACCAGGACCGGATTGCAAAAGGAAATAGAAATTTATCATTTGTTCTCTTGGACAGCCATTTCACAACAAAAATGTATTTCTAAATGCAAGGAGCCCCCCACTTTTCAAATTATCCACTCACTGATGCTCCTTTATGCAGAAATAAATGTCACAGAGGCCTGTGGCATTTATGTTCCAGTAATGCCTTTAAAACATCCTGAATCTCATTTGCAAATCTGATTTGCATGTGTAGCAATGGGAGGGCAGAATCCAACGGACAGGAGGGATTACGTGCTCCTGTGCTCATTTCTGCCTGCCGATGGGAGGACACTAGGTATCAAGAATTGCCTCCAAATTCAAAATGAGCACAGGAGGAGAAAACCTAACAGAAAATATTTTTCATTCTTATGGATGTTTAGTTTTCCATGCAGGGATTTAATTTGTACTTGAAATGCAGGCAAGTGTCCTGCAGCTGTAAGCTAGTCTGTACTAGGATAGCCAGGTACAAAAGAACGAAGGGCTCCTGCATCTTTAACAGCTGTAGCAGTAAGTTAAACTGCAGTAGATTCTTGTCCCAGTCATTTAACTCAAGATGCATGTCTGGAGCCCAGTTTCTTTAATAGGAATGACTGTTCCAGAGAATTAATTTTTTAGAAACACAGGCAGGTTTCTAAGAGAAAGATCAGGCTTTCAACAGCATTGAGAGGGAAGAGATCTTAGTTCAGCCTGCGATTGTACCAAGGAAAGGCCTTAAACAGGGTGGGACAAAATATTAGTTTAGGAAAAGCAGCATGTTAGGAGGGTAAGTAGTTGTGGAATCAGAAACAACAGCACTTCATATCACATTTATAGCATTTCAGAACTAAGTCATGGATACACTCCACTTGCTTTTGGCTATAGTGAATTGGGTCAAATTTGATTCTTTTAATCTCTCTCTCTCTCTCTCTCTCTCTCTCTCTCTCTGTGTGTGTATGTGTGTGTGTGTAAGTATACATAACTCTCAAACTTGTTACTATTGTATTTTGAGTTGAGATACCCAGAGTTGTTGAGAGTTGGCCAGAATACGTATTTAATTAATAATTAGGTCATTTCCTGTTATATTTATGCTAAGATTTCAGCCAAAATTGCCCACTAAGTTCATACTAGAAATGTAATTCATGAAAGGATAACTTTTCAAAGTCTCAGGGTGCTCAAGGCAACATACAGATACAGTGAAAAAAACAGCATTACGTAGTGGCTTCATGAGACACTAAAAATGGCAACAGATTCGTCCTATTTTATTACTACATTGGATTTCCTGTCTTCAAAGAACAGTGGAAAAGCTTGTGTTAGCAGCCAAATCTTTTTAAACAGGGGCAAGCATAAAGCTTTTAGGAGACATTTTGAGAATTGGATAGCTTCTCACAGGTTACTTTGTTCTATCACCATTGCCTAAATTGTTTGGCAGCTTTAAAAATAAAATTAACCTTTTCTCTGTTTTCATCCACATTTCCCCAAATTAATGCCTATTTCCGATCTTAGCCTGCCCATTTCAGAAAGCCCTCTGCCACGCCACCATTCCCTCCCCACCTCCCTGGTAGAAGTGTAGAGAGCATCGTTCTTAATAAGGGAAAGAGCAAGGATGCAGCAATAGAAAAAGAGATGGAGGAAAAGAAAGAAGAAGAGGCAGAGTAACAGAAATTAGCCAGAATCAGGATTTTATTAAAGTAATGTGGAAACAGCAGAAAGGAGAACAAGCATCTATATAGAGAGTTTTTTTCCCTGAGATATTGCATTGTGTACTTGAGAGGCACTGCAACATAAATTCAGAAATACAGTGAAGCAAAATTGCCAGAAACAGAAATAGATTCTGCTTTGGGATCAACAGCCTTTAGGAAAAAATGATGATTAAATATATTTCCATTTTTTAAAAAATGCATTTTAAAAAGTCCTAAAAAGTTTAGGATTCAGTTCTAAAATAACACCCATGTGTATGTATATCTATATCAGCATATATGTCAATAGATGTAAATTTCCCAATCTGTGACTTTTAAGTTTCTGGTATTTCTAATTTGTTGATCTTTTCTGTATATCCACAAATAAAGTATTTATTGATATTCCAGCTAAATTATTCACATTTTAATATAAAAATAAATCTTCCCCATTCATTGTTCTACATTTAGGAGATCAATCCCAATAAAATTAGTAGATTAAAATCAGAATGGTTAAGAGAGGAGTATGAGGCACAGTTCATACCAAAAGAGTTTAGAAATTTTTTAAGTGCACCCATTGCAGTGTAAAAGTTTGTATTGTTATCATTTCCAAAAAAATGTTGAAAACTTAAAATGCAATGGTGGATATACAAAGTGAAATGCATACACTGTACATATGCATACTTTCCCATATACTGTACAGATAGGGTGAACTGATGCAACAGGGCCAGCCTAACCTTAAGCTGAAATGTGATCCAAATGATGCATGCTGGATATACTGAAACAATGATAAAGTATTTGAAGGCAAAGCCATACAGCTGGCCCTGTTCCCAGTAAGGAAGTCTGTGCCCTTAATATGAATTATTGGCAATATTAAAAGATGTTACTCCCAGCCCAGTCAGTTGAAAATAGGGAGATGGGAACAGTTTGCTCTTCAACTCAGACAAAAAAAAAAAAGATTTTGCACAGGAGAGGTATTGAAGAACTATGAAAAAAGCACTGCCTCCTTGTTTAGTAGTTGCCTCTTGAAAAAGGATATTTTCTCTTGAGGCAAGTAAAGTCTCTCCTGCAAGCAGAACTGTTTCTTCTACATCCTGGCCATCCCGGGGAGGTGTGGGTGTGGGGAGAAAGTATATCTGAAATTTGTTGACATATTTTCATAACTGAATAAAAATAGGGAACATTTGTAAGCAAAAACTTGATTTTCATTTTTACAGAGAATAAGAGCCTTGTTTCAGCTACAGAGCTGATACCCAAAGCAGATTGGAAATACAAGAAAGGTCACGCACAAAAAAAGAGAGACAAGTGAGAGCTAGCATGAAGGAGAAAAATATAAAAGAGCAGTCAAGGCGCAGGAAAAGGATAGGCAATGAGGGGAGAAAGCACAGAATTGCAAAAGAATCTAACTGACATGGCAGCAGCAGGGACCATTTGTCCCTCTAGATAGGCTTTTCCAGATAATTCGCAGCCAATGGCCAGAGATGTCTGGAGCTGGAATCCAACAATCTCAAGAGAGTGGCATATTTTCCACTCTTGCTCCATGTCACCTCTAGAGATCAGCTAGAAAGCTAGCTTCCCTTCTCCCTCAGGAACTGTGGGAAGTGTAACACAAGAGGGTTTGGACTGATTATTTTCAGTCATTTCCAATAATAGTTCCTAAGTTTCCTATGAAAACAGTTTTACTGTAAACTGTGTTAATCTATTGTTTTGACCCCACAGGCTTGGAGATCAATTATTTTACAGTGTTTGAATATTTGATCAGGTCAAACTGTAGTGCTCCCATCCCAGGGTTCCTTACCTGAGGCTGTAACAGTTATAAGAGCCTCAATCCAGATTTTAAAAATGCAACAGATCCAGTACAAAGACTGGAAGCCTCTCTACTTATGGTTGAGATAATTTTTGGATAGAGTTCAAGAAATAAAATAGAGTTCCCAAATCCCAAACATGCCTCACCAATTAACTGAAATGGGATACCTGTGGAGCTCAAGACCCATAACTTAGCTATGATTGTGTGTCTGCCGTTTGATCTGCATTTTGATTTGGTGTGCTGCCCACCTGCTAGTCTCTACCCAACCAGAAGACACAACAGAAGCCCAAATTGTAAATAACACTAAAAATTCTTATGGATTCAGGGAAAATTCCTGAGCAGTCCCTAGTACCAAGTGTATTGCTGGATGGAAGATATCCAAACCAATGGTCTAATTCTCTCCTTCATACACAGACTCATACACACCCACACACAGAGAGACAAGATTCTCAGCACGGGGATCCCATCATCCGTGCCATCAACTGACGGACATCTGCTGGTTGCTCAGCCCCAGTGCTTGGTCCTTTAGTACGGAGTGAAGCGATTGCATCCTCCTCGGTATAAACTGGCCTGCCAGAAAGAGAGAAAGCAAGCAAGAGAAGTGAGAGCTGGCTTTGAAATACTACAGAAAGACCCCAAAGCAATGAAAGCCACACAATGTTTCAATGCAATTTTCAAAGAAAAACTCTTTTCCACCTGTAACTCAATCACAGACAATAGCACTGGAATTTTAAGGAGGAGGAATTGGCAAAATCTTATTGATAAAAGAGGATACAGGCCCACAACTCCCACCCTCTTGAACTGAATAGATTTAAATAAAAGGAATTATTCCTTTTGAGGGGTGAATTAATACCCTCCCTAATCTCTATTTTACTTTCCTGCTGCCTGATAATGTCCACTTTTACTGTCCTTCATCAATGTAACATATAATTTCAGACCCAATTTAACATAGTTGTCACATGAGTCAAGGCTTAATGGCACTGATGCCATTTCCCTATAAGGGAGATGGGAGCTTTGGTTCTAAAAGTATTGAAAAGTATTTTTCCACTAAAGATAATTCAATAGGGAAATCAAGAAACAAAATTTGAATCCTACCTCCTGTGCAATTTAGGCTAGCATGCACTTTATGAAACAGAAATATTCTCAATGAATAAGCGAATACTGCCATCAGCTGGCCATTTTGCAGTAATATAATCGTGCCTCATTTGATATGTCGAGGTTCTTACTACCATAATTTTCATTCCTGAGCAAGGTGCTTGTTTATGAATTTCACCTGATTTTACCTTTTTTGGGATGATTATTAAGTGAACTGCATAATTGTTAAGCAAATCCAGTTTTCCCAAGTTTACTTGCCAGAAGGTTGCAAATGATAATCACATAATCCCAGTATGTTGAAATCATTGTAAATACATGCCAGTTGCCAACCTCCTGAACTTTGGTAAGAGGTGCTGCGATGGTTGTTAAGTGCAACAACCTATCATAAATAATTTTTTTCAGAACCACTATAATTTCAAATGGTCTCTAAACGAATGGTTGTAAACTGAGAACCATCTGTATTAAGATTTTAACATTTAAAAAATGGCCCAATTCTCACTCATAAAGAAACACACTAAGAGTTGTGCCTTTGAAAAGCCTGAGGGAGATGGATAAAGAATCTTGCATCTGTGTGTTTTATATTTCATGGGGAAAAACTAAATAACTATAGTTTTATTCTTTCCACATGAATCTGTATTCTTCAGATCTATGAATTCTAATTGACAATGGTTGCACGAATATGCATTTAACTAAACAACCCTTTACTGTTAGTTGTCTTTCTCTTTCGCCATTTAAGATTTGGCTACGCCAAACATAACTGATTCAGGAAGCACAGCTCCCTCTCTCAATGTGCAAATGTTTGCTTCTCCAACCAAGGAGGCATGCTGTTCATCTGCTCGGCATTTCTATCACTAGGGTCTAAGCAGTACAGATGTTCTTGTCTTACAGTAGATGATTGGACAGTATGATAATTGATCCAGCTATCTTTTCAAGATGTAGTATGCTTGGCCCATTCATGAAATGACTCACCATGGCACCAACTCCATAGGCAGGGGTTACTGTGTGATGGTAAGGCTCAGCAGTAGTGTAGACCCGTCCATACCTGTATCAGAGAAAATATCAGTAGTCAAAATGGTGGCATGGGGCGGGGAGGTGGTGGAATCCTAGGCTCATGAACCAGATATTGCCCAATAGGCTTCCTCACTGGGATAATCAACTAGAAAAAGAAGGCCATTAAAATGAGGGGAAAGATTTATTATTTTGTGAGGTTGCCTGTGGAAAGGACAGTACTAATAATTCCTGTACCCTTTAAAAATCCTTTACCTGCAATAGTTTTTTTTTCTAAATAAATACAGTTAATGTTAATCCAAGCCTCTACATACCCATCACTGTATGCTGCTGCTGCTGTGGCTGCTGCAGCTGCTGGTGTCTGAGCCACTCTGTACGCTGCAGGATAACCCTAAAATTCAAACAGTGGCTAAAATAAAAATTATTCCAACAGTTTATAAATATCCTGCCACCCCCAACTCCCAGCACCACCATCACACATCCATTTTTTGGGAAAAAGCAGGACTTTATCCACGTATCTTTTCCTGCTCAATTTAAGAGAAACTTGAGCTGCCATTCTGCCTATTTGATTCTGCCTGGAAAAGCTATTTTCCTTTCCACCAACTTTTTTCCATCTTTACTTATACTTTTCAGTGATATACCGGTAGTTCCAACAGCCACCCTGTTGTATAGTTCTAACTTATCACCCTCTAGTGGTAAGTAATTGTATTTTGGGTACTCGGCAACTGGCCTGCATTTACGGCCGTTTGCAGTGTTCCAGTCATGAGATTGCGATTTATGACTGTTTTTGGTGGGAACTGGTGTTTACTTCTGGTTTCTGGCAAAAAAAACCCAAACCAACAACAATTGTAGAGAATTGATTCACTTGACAACTGTGGTGTTCACTTAACAACAGTAGTATTCGCTTACGACCACAATGATTCACTTAAAAGATCATAAAATCAGTTGTAAAAAACGGTTTTAAAAGACATGGTGATCTGCTTAACAACTAGCATGACTTACAACCATAATTCCAGGGTCAATCTTAAATCAGGAAGAACCTGTAGTTTGGCCTAACCACCTATCTAGAGTTGATTTATTCAACAGATTAATTAAAATGGGACTTGGTTGCTTATGATGTAGCAGGAATATGTGTAATGTTTCAAAACAGAAAATTCTATTCTCAAAACAAGGGTTCCAAACACAAAACAAAACCCAGTGTTTCAAGAGTTCTGTTCAATTTTAGATCAAATTTGAAATAAAAACTAGCTGTGTTGGAGAACTTTGCTTGAGCATTCCAACAATTCTGAATACCTAATCCAGAAAATTGTTCTGTGGTTTGGGACTGGATTGTTTTTTTGGGGGGAAAGTTTCAGTAGAGGGACAGGGATCAATTCATGTTGTTGTTGCTATTGGTTTAGATAAGATTGAGTAATGCAGTAGTGAAGGAGACCTAGCAATTGTTGCTTTAAAAAAGAATAAACCAGTAATGTGGCCAAAGGGATAGACTGCATATGCTGTTGTTTTATTTTGCAATAGACAATGCAAAGGTATGTGTATCAAATACATATTGCTACTCCTGCTAAGATTGTACAAATGTGAAGATTATGTCTGGAATGTTGTCTTGGTTGGTTTCTTAAGGTCTGTATGAACATTCTTGCCATTGTACCTTCTTAATATTTAGTTTCAGAGTACATTTAAAATGTGAAAGCTCTAGTTGGTTTGAAGTTTGTTGAGCTTTGGTATGTATGTCCATTTCATATTGATTCCCATCTTTAATTTTGTAACATTGAATAGACAGAAAAAAGAACCACTAGCAGGGAAAAGAGCACTGAAAAGCACTAAAGTGATTAGCTGCTTTCTTAGTCTTGCAATCTGTTGGATGAATAATCCAGAGAGTTTACAGAGTCCTCTGTCTCTTCTCTCTGCTGAGAAGGAAGAGAACTTGGACATTTTTTGAATGCGCTTAGCAGGTTGCATGACTCCTTCCAATGTCTACTCAATGTTGTGAGTGCAAAAAACATCATAATACGCCATGCCTTCTTTTTATCTAGGATGGACAACTACATTTTAACTTTTGCATTGAAGCATACATTAGAAAGTGAAGAATATGCATGATGGTGGCATATGCAAAGTCCTTTTGGTCTCAGTGCCCCAAAGATCAGGAGTCTTATCCATGCACAAGGATCATGAGTCCTAACACTCCTTTTCTGCTTTGTGACTATTGGTGCTGAGCACCCATCCAGGACTCTTAGATTTTAATTTCCAGAAATACCTAGAGGAGGACTTACATAGAGGTCAGAACTGTACAGACCATCTGGATACAGCACGCTGGGTGAAAAAAGAAATATCAGTATGCAGCAGGAAATACCTTTCCCTTCAGCTCCACCCCTTTCAAATACAAGTTACATGTGTTAAAAACAAGCTTTTAGTTACTTTATATAACATGAGGAGCAAAACATGACCTTTGGCATGTGCACAGTGCCCTTCCCTGACAACTTAATAACCAGAAAGAAGAACGGTGTATCTGACATGAAAGACTAGATAGCAGTTGAATCCAGTTTTGATGTCCCAGAATAGCTGAATCAGGTTTCAAGTGTTGCAGCCAGATAGTTATTGAGAATACGAAGAAAAAAGCAAGAATATATGATATCTATTCACTGCACTCCAGTAAATGAGACATAAGGTAGAATTGTAGGGCTGGAAATTTTCTAGTCCAGCCCAAAGAAGTCATTTCTGAAGACTTCATTTATTTACATACTGACTTAAGTTTATTAGAGAACAAAATTTCCGCAATCCCAACTGCCTCCAGAGATGATGGGACTATAACTCTCTAACATTCCTTAGTCAGCAGACCTAACAATGGAGGAAGGGGGGTGGTGAAAAGGTTTTTTTTTTTTTTAACATCTGAGCCAGTGGCCAACCCTTCATTTTGGAACTTCTGGGAACTTATTATTACAACCTTGTAGCTAGATTACTAGTATTTCTTTTCCTTCCCCTTTATCATTTCTTTTAGTCCAAATATCATCTTTCCATTCTCACAGCCCAAAATTTGCCATTCTATATTTTAAATATTTTTTCTCAAATATTACTCCAATATTTTTCTCCTTCCCTATCTAATTTGTTTTTTGTTTGCTTCCTTTTTACCCACCCACCCATCCAGGTTGTGCCCAATTTAAAAATGATTTATAAGTCCTTCAAGCAACACAAACACAGGATTTCTTTGCCTTCAGTAAAGAACCACATCTTTCAAGTTTCTGTTTGAGACTGGAAAAAGATGCAGCTGCTTTGGAGGTTGCTTTAATGGCTCTGAGAAGAAGAGCTGAAACAGCATGGAAGGGAATTCCAAAATAAAAACATTATTTCACTTCAATTTATTTTGCTTGAACTATACTTTTAAGATGTCTTATTGTAACCTCTTCAACTTTGATTCTTCCAGATTAGATGTTTGATCCAATGTACTGGTTGTATAGGGCCTCCGGTTTATTTATTTATTTATTTGATTTTTATTTATTTGTCAACTTTAGGTACCACCTATTTTCCTCATAGAGTGACTGGGCGATGGGAAGATGCTTTAAGTAGACATTATTATAGTGCCCTATAAGCCACCATGAGTTTCTCTCTGCCAATGCTCACCTGCCATAGGCTGGAACTGGAGTGGGGGCAGGTGCTGCTCGAATGGGATTATAGATAGTGGCTCGGCCACGCCCTCGCAGAGTCCCACGATAGGCCAGAGCAGCAGGTGCCATCATGGGGTAAGGGATGCTTGCCACTGAGTTGGAGAAGCAATAAAGACAGAAACAGTGAGAGAAGATGCACATTCCATTATACGAGAGAGGCAGACTTGGAACAGAAGTAGAGCTAAGCAAGAAAGGGATTGTTTTCTGCTCCAAAAGTTTACCAGTGGAAGGGGCAGGGCAGTTTACAAAGGATGATTCTAAGAATGCAACCAAAATTAAGTCTGCTTAATATTTCAACTTGGGGTAAAAATGCTAGGCTTAATAATCCCAAAAATTTGAGTGGGATGGTCTCCACTTATAACACACTGGGAGGATACGTCTACATCTGATTTGAAGCAACAGATTGCTGAAAGTATGTTTTCTGTCAACATTTCATTTTTTTTGTGTTTTTTTAAATGAAATAATAAAAAAAACTTTTAGCATTTATTTACTTATTTATTTGACTTTTATGCCACCCTTCTCCCTAGGGACTCAGGGCGGCTTACAATTGGAGGAGTTATATAAAAAAAACATAGCATAAATAAAAAGAACATAACAAAGATGACAATAATTTAAGAGAGGGGCAAGCAATAAATAAGCAATAAAATTTGGCATTCTAAAAACAG
>JANHFM010004459.1:24393-39933 GCA_032468115.1 Grayia smithii
CTGGCTCAGGAATTCTGGGAGTTGAAGTCCACAGGTTGTAAAAGGGCCACAGTTGCCCACCCCTGTCCTACACCATCTTCATGTTGAATCTTGAAAAGTGTTTTTAAGCTAAGGACTTATTGAACTAGAACTGTCTTTCTCATATGGAATGACCTTTCCAGGGTTTTAGAAAAGGATCCTTGAGGCTGAGGTTTTCAGGATCTAATGT
Organism: Grayia smithii; assembly: GCA_032468115.1. Classification (NCBI taxonomy): domain Eukaryota; kingdom Metazoa; phylum Chordata; class Lepidosauria; order Squamata; family Grayiidae; genus Grayia; species Grayia smithii. Next base: position 24,602 of record JANHFM010004459.1, read on the forward strand.
TCCAATTCTTTTGAAGGTACCAATTGGACAGAAGATTGCTTTGAGCAAAGTCAAATTTATGAGTCCTTCTGTCAATCCAATGAGGCATTCTTCAGTGGACTTAGCTCAGACAAAAAAATGCTTAATCCTTTCTGTTTCCTAGACTACTGATTGCATTTGGCTTATGATGTAACAGAAGAAAAATCAGAACTGACTCCTAATTCCTTTTTTGTGTTGTCTCTATTGTTTCCTATTATCTCCATTAATTTTCAAATGGCACAGCATTCACTAAGAAGCTGCAGATAAATGTAAATAATTACATACATACCCATATTTTTCGGACTGTAAGACACACCGGAGTATAAGACGCATCTTAGTTTTTGGGAAAGAAAATAAGAAAAAAACTGATTGGGAATGGATCTGCCTCCCGGTATATCCCCAATCAGCTGTTCTCAGATGTGAACTTTAGCAAAGGTTCGTTGGTTATGAGCCCTTGATTTTTTTTCAGCCTCTCAAAGGGAGGTTTCAGAGGCTTTTTTCAGTCTCTGCAACTTCTGTTTGGGACGCTTTTTTCAGCCTCTCAAAGTGAGGTTTCAGAGGCTTTATTCAGCCTCTGCAACTTCTATTTGGGAGGCTTTTTTTCAGCCTCTCAAAGGGAGGTTTCAGAGGCTTTTTTCAGCCTCTAAAACCTCTGGGGTTTCTGGGGCTGGACGGGGCTATATTAGGACTATAAGACACACCCAGATTTTCACCCTCTTTTTGAGAGTAAAAAAGTGTGTCTTATATTCTGAAAAATATGGTATAACTGCAAAGAATAATTCCTAAGATGATATCAGTTAAGAATCTAAGTGGAAGTTCCTAGGTTTGACCATTCTCTCAAATAATTAAACAATGAAGAAAAGTAGCCCATCTGAGACAAGATTTCTAGTCTAATTATCTATCAGGTGGACCAATATTTTATGTGCATGGATATCTCCTAACATGAGGAAGCATTTTATCAAACCTCCAGTTTCTGCAGGTATCAGCGATGCTGGCCAGGTAGAAGGATACCCTTCCCATAATCATTAATAAACTATCTTTTTTTTGGGGGGGAGGAACTTTATTAAAGGAACAAAGAATTACAAAACTCCAATTACTTTAGGTTCTCAGTCCTATTTTTGCCCTTTAAAAACTTTCTATAGAATTTCTAACTTCATGAACAAGATCATACTAAGAGTTTCCTCATCTAGTTATATGACTGCACATTAATTTTACCTAACAATAGTCTTTGAGATCTGAGAAATCCAGAGTTGTTCCTCGTGTGTTGCAAATCCCAATTTCAATATAAATTCCATTATTTCCCTTTAAAGGAAATGGTGTTTTCTTCCTTCCAACCTTCGCCACCCACACATCCAAAAAAAGAATTCACCGAGAACACATCAATGCACCAGCAAACGTTCTGTCTTGGGTTAGCGAATAGGACAGACACATGGCAGCACACAGAAAACCATTAGTGGAGAGAAGCAAGACTGGCTGAGAGGAGGTAATTTATGACAATATTGTGGAGAAGATCAGAGGGCCCAGTGACAGCGAACTACCCCAAACCCACATCTCTTTCTTCTCCATGCAGATGGCCCTTCTTATTCCACAATGCAACTTCCACGATGCAGCATTCTGAGAGCAGACCAAATGTGCACAGCCTATGTCTTGCAATGTCCGAAGTGCTGAAGGATTGGGGAAAGAAGAGAAGAGCCAGAAGAGCAATTAATCTGGCCAGGGGTGGGGAGGAAGTTGAACTTGTCTTCAAAATTCCTGCCACAGATTAGCCAGGAGAGGGCATGGCCTATAAAGGGCATGCATGATCACCTACGGATGCACCTGCCAGAAAAATAACAGGCATGTACAAAAAGGATTTGTGGGATAGATACAACTTCAAACACAGATCTAGATAAACACAATTGGTTGGATTCACATCATGCTAAAGGGATAAACTATTTTTCACATGTCATGATGGCTACCGTTATAGGAGCAAGCAAGTTCCCCTTTGAGCAAAACATAATGCACAAACCAGACCAGTTTATTTAAAGCAGTAGTCATATGATCAGCTAGCAATGGCTACAGCATGAGAGATTAATTGCAAAACAAGGCTAACTGCTTATGAATGGAAAGAGATACTGCGCATGGTATGTATATGGTAGAAAGTGCATTGAGAGTTCAGCAAAAGGATATCTGAATGTTTACCTACATGCTTGCAATGCCATCTACTCGTTTGTAGTAAATTAATTTAGCTCCTAATGTAAAGTACTTTAATTCTTTTGAACAGCCAAATTCATTGAGAAAACTGTGTTTGGAGTACACTTCCATAGAAGAACACTGGCATGTAGCAAAAGGTAAGATTAACATATCATATCTAAGTGTAATATCTAAGTGTAATATCTAAGTGTAGGAACTATTTCATAAGGAGCTGAGCATTTAGTTATATGAGCCCTTCCTCTGCCATCTTTAGAGCCCTGCCATCTAAAATGATACAATCCAGAAATAGGTTTGCTGCTCTATCATCTGCTATCTATAAAAATCAGGTCTATTTTAAGTCAAACTATCTGGAACATATATTATTCAGCTGAACTAATTTAATATGTGTTATGCATTTTTAATTTGCATTTGATTATGCCCTTAGGCTGGAAAAATACAGCATCTCCCTTCTTGACATTTTCTAAAATTTCAAATTCTGGCATTTATTTTTCCTAAAACAGAAGAGCTCTATCTGAATCAGAACCTGAAGCATCTTTTTAATATTTTGTCTGAAAAAGTATATTTAGTGCATAGTACTGTGTTTTATTCAGTTCCAAACCACGAATTGCACAGCAGACAAAAGTAATGTTTCCCACCTTTTAAAGATGAAAAGCAGTATGGGAAGTAGTAGCTTTGAGCTAAAGCATGGCAATGAAGTTAGCCTTCTCCAACTTTTGTTCCTGAATTTCCATTCAGAAACATGGCTCTTGCTCAGAGACTGAGTGAACTGGGAAGGAATCAGGCTCAGATCAATATTCCTCTTCTATGGTTCTCCCCTTTATTTCTGAACCCTAACCAGGGTGATATCCAATGTACATATCCTCTGTGAACATGCTCACAGACTAGGGAACAGGACAGTGATTCTGCTTGTCTTGGCACAAACCCCTTGTAGTGTTACTATTAAAGCACACTGGCACACAATTCTAGCCACTCCCAAATGCCAATAACCCCTCCAAGCAGTAGCCATCTCCCTCAGTCCATCAAATCTTCCCCATGTCTTCATTCCTCTACTCATTGCAAGGGCAATATACCACACTAGTTCCCATCGTCACACCCACCTCCAGGTAGCCAGAAGGATCCCCCAAAACTACAAAGTCCTGCTTATAAAGACAAGTTCAACAAGGATTAAATTCTTTCCAATGGGGCCCAACGTTTGTTGGGAGGATAAAATGCAGAGGGAGTGGTGGGATGGGGGGGGGGGGAATTCAAGTGTCAGGCTGAGAAGACAGGCAGGTGCACTTGCGCAGTGAGTAGGTTAACTATTCATGTATTAATGAGACTAGAGCCAGAGAAATGTGATGGAGTCCAAGATGCCTGGAAGAAAACCTGAGCTTGGCAGGAGGTCCGCACACGTTGCCATTAGCACCTCGGAAAAGGCCCTAGTCCAGGAAAGACACAAGGAATCATTGCAAGGACAGCTTTGCTACAAGCTAGGAGCAGCTCTCAAGTTCCATGAAGGAAAAAGAAAAAAGAAAACACACAGATGAGTTACAACAACACCCTCTATTTGGTCCACCAAGAAAAGTGCATAAAGGATGTATCAGTAACTAAAGCATACAGTATGCTAAAAAAAAAAAAAGCTATAAAACTCATATAAGGGAAAAAAACAGACAGGACTGTTGCTAGTCCAGCCAACACATTCAACATACATTAAGCACTTGCATTAAGCATTCTAGACATAACTGACACTCAAAATAATGGGGGGGGGGATGGACAAAGAGTCATATTTATCTATAATAAGTACACCTTTAATAGAAGGGATAGTCAACTTAGGTCTTTAAATGCTGCTGTGTTAAATTTCCAAGCACATCACCCAAAACACAGCATGATTCAGCAGTATCTAGGGTGAGGCTGGGGGTCACACAGAGTCTAATCTCAGCACTATCAGCTTTCAGAAGCTAGGAGGTGAAAAGTAAAAAGGGGAGTTGCAAACATATGGCCCAGCAGGATCAAAGCTCATTCTCCCTTGAGGTATTTTGGCATTTATTCAGTGAAAGGAAAACAAAAATCAGAAATTGCCTGGATGTACAAGAGCCAGGTGCTGAATTGGCAAGCAGGGTTGCCAATTTTTGAAAAAGTCCCTGCAGTTGTCTTTAAAAACAATGAGAATTATAGGAATTAGCTTATGATTATATGGCTATGAAAAAATTGCCCTGCTGATTTCTGCAATTTATGTATTACTGTTAGAAGCACAAGAAAAGGAGAAGCGATTTGAATCTCACTCTCCCGCCCCATTTCTTTTCCTCTGGGCAGTTGGCAAACCAATTAGTTTGGATATTAAGCTAGAAGGGCAGAAGGGAAATTAGAGTCTGTGAAAGAGGCTTGCTTAGCGAAGAAGGGTTCTCTTAGAAGCTTTTGACCTGCCCCCTAAGGCAATTTGCTTCAGGACCAGTCAAGATTTTTAACTGTCTGGGCAAAATGGTGCTCTCTACCAAGTTGTCAGGATGCAAGACACCTAAAATTTGAAAAGTGATATGGCATTTGGGACTGAATCTCTCTCCTTGGCCATGAAACAATGGCAAAAACAGAAACAAATGCCAGTCTAATTTTCATCCTGTTGTAAAACACCACAAATTTGCTCATCAACTCTGCATTTGGCAAAATGGTAATTTATTAAATATATTTATTAAATTTTTATGCTGCCCATCTCTCTAAAATATGACTCTTATCCTTGTTTCAGGAAATAGATGCTGGGATGTTTTTGAAAAAGCTCCATTATGTTCATTTATTTATTATTATTTTGTCACCTGGGAGAGGGAAACAAGTGTTGTCTGGACTTCTTGTCTTGGACATGAAACAGTCGCTGGCCATCTCTGCTTATAATTCATCAGAGGACATGGTGTCCTTGAAATGAGGCTGTCAGCTTTGTGCCACTTGTCCATGTGGAGATAAACAGCTGCTGGTGAAGATGGTGAAAGATTTGGGGCAGGGGGAGGAGGTGAAAGAGATAGAGCAGGGAATCTGATATGGGTGCAGCTGTTGGCTGGAGAAAGACGTTATTACCCAATATGGTCACCACCAAAGCCACAGTCTCAATTGCTGGATTAGAGAGGAGGGAGAAGGATTCTGTAGCCTTGTGAGGTGGAAAACTAAGGAAAGATTTCATGATTCACCCAAATGAGAAATTATTGGATCCTTTGGATCAAGAATTTCAAGTTTCCTATTTTACTTCAAGCTACTTTCCTACTCCAAGTTACTTGAAGCTTAGCACCCAAGGCTTTGGATTTGAAACCTTTCCATTCTGCCCATTTGAAAGATAATCTTTATACTTCAGGCTGTTCAATTTTTTCCAGGCCAAAGATCGTATTTGGCCTTAACAGTCAATATCCTCCCCACCCCCCAGTAACAAGGCCAAGAGTTTACTGTATTTCTTTTCTAATATTTAATTAAGTAAGCAATCAATACACTTACTCTCCAATTGTTATTCCCTGCTTTTGCCACTTTCAGTTTGATGGTATTTGGTGAGGTCAACACAAGAATTTCTAGCACTGTACATAGCCCTCAATTTTATTTCTCCGATACTTGTGTTATATGTAATGCCGATACTATCTAGTATTGGCAATAAAGCAAAAAAACTGAAATTGACCAAACATCAAATTGTCTATCAGTGGACATTTCTTTGGTCACAAACAATAAATTAAGGCTACTCAGGCCATCAGGAAGAAATACCTGTTTTCAAAGCTCTGTTTAAATTAATATAATTACCTTTAGTACTTTATAAAGAAAGATACATTTGTATAGGTATGATCTCTGTTATTAGCCATCACAAATTCTTCACAGGTAGATAGTGCATTAAGTACCATAAATTTTGGCAAAAAGGCTTTGACCCTGCTTAAAAAGCCACTATTTAAACCAATATTTGACTTCACTGCTCACTCTTGCCCAAATAGTTTGCAACCAACTATGTGACTCTTACTGTAATGACAGGGATCTGTGTTTCCATATCTCTCTAATGTTTTGGTTTGTGAAAGGCCATATGATCATAGTAGCCTCACTGGGAGGAAGCCATTCAGCAGACGTAGTGCTCACAAAACTCAAAATGTAGCCCCAGTCAAAACACTGGAGGATTTCTAAGCAATTGGGTTGCCAACTGGCCGGTAGATTGAGGGAGGGAGGGAATCTGTTACTCTTCAGATAGACTATAATATCCACACTCTGCTGAAATATCTGGAAAGTACTAGGTTGTCTCACTGAGCTTGTCTTTCTAGTTTGGAATATATCTGGATTGGTTTGTCCTGCCTATTAATTACAACAAATTATCTAATTGCCCTTAAGGGATCAGCTATGGTTGCAAAATTTTCAGTACGGTATTCAATATATTTTAAAAAGACATGTGGGATTTAGCACTGAAAATTGCCAGCAACCAAGTGGTAGGTATGTCATAGCAATGTGAGAGTCCAGCAAGAGCTGCAGGCTAGATTTTATCATGCATCAACATCAAAGCATAATGCTTCTCTAGAGAACAAAAGAGTCTTGCAGCTTATTTACAGAGAACAAATATATTCTGAAAACTGCTGGAAGTAATGCCTCTACTAACACAGTCAAAAAGCAAACAGACTCAACTCATGGTGACTGTGGAACTTCCTGCTGGGATTTAACTGCTTGAGCCATTCCAGGGGGAAAAAACAGAATATTGATACAGACAGCAAAATGTCTCAGGCAAATTCTGTACCTGTCAGCAAAACTGATGGAAAAAGACACTGTCAATACAGAAAGATCTTACTTCAGGATTAAGCAGACATACATTAGGGGTATTTACACTGCTGCTTCCCATATACCAAACTGATACTTTTTCTCTTCTTTCTAGAACTCTGGTACGCATGAAGTTGGAGGGCAATGAATCAATGTTCCTGTTTGAGCACAGAGAAGCATCCAAAAGTTTTACAATGCAAGGTTGGAACAAACTGGTGCACTACGGAATTCTGTACTCTCTTCAACCATGGCTTAGGAGGAATGGAAATGATAAGAGATCTAAAGTATTTAAGTTCCTATGACCATAATTCCACAAATAACAGAAGCATCAGAAAGGAAGGGGTGTAGGGTGGGATGGTGGGCTCCAGAAAGAAAGTAGTTGACAAAATCAAGGATGTATTAGCCTACATCTGCCTGTATTATTTTAAATAATAACTCCTTCTCAGTCCCAACCTTACTTCTGGTCTTAAGCTAGCGATCTCTTCCAATTTCTTTTTGGAAATATTAAAGCGTAATTATATTACGTAATTATATCTCCGCTCCCATTGCATCTGCAGAAAACCACCCAGTGGCCCTGTTTAGAGTGACCCACTCCCCTCTCCATCAGGGAGCGAGGAAGTATCCTTTACAGCGCAGAGCTGAGGACTTTGTTCAGTTTCTGCAAGATAAAATCGCTCAGATTCGGACGGGGTTAGACTCCGACTGGGCATGGTCCGACGAGGAGACTGAGGCCAGTCTTGGAGTTAACATCTGGACTGAGTTTGACCCCGTTTCTCTGGATGAAGTGGACAGGATTGTGGATAAGCTGGGTTCCTCCATGAGTTTACTGGATCCTTGTCCCTCCTAGCTTGTCTCAGCTACCAGGGAGGTGACTGGAGCCTGGATCCAAGCCATTGTCAATGCTTCGTTGAGGGAGGGGGTCTTCCCGTCACCTTGAAGGAGGCAGTGGTTCGACCCCTTCTCAAGAAGCCTACCTTAGATCCAGGCTCCCTTAACAACTTCCGTCCCGTCTCCAACCTTCGCTTTGTAGCAAAGGTTGTCGAATCCGTGTCTAGCAGCTCCCACAATTCCTGGAGGAAACGGACTATCTGGACCCGTACCAATCGGGATTTAGGTGTGGTCACAGCACAGAAATGGTATTGGTTGCCCTGGTGAATGATCTCTGGCGGGCCCGGGATAGTGGTTGTTCCTCTATCTGGTGCTACTTGACCTCTCAGCGGCTTTCAATACCATCGACCATGGTATCCTACTGCAACGACTTGAGGGGTTGGGAGTTGGAGGCACTGTCTTATGGTGGTTCTCCTCCTACCTCTCGGATCACTCGCAATTTGTATGGACGGGAGGTCAGAGGTCCTCGAGGCCCCTCTTATGTGGGGTACCTCACATAAGTTGGTCCCATCGGTCCTCTCCCCCCACTCTTTAACATCTATATGAAGCCACTGGGTGAGATCATTCACAGTTTCGGGGTGAGGTATCATCAATATGCTGATGATACTCAACTACACATGTCTACCCCGAACCAACCCAGGGATGCCCTTTCTGTGTTGTCACGGTGCCTGGATGCGGTACAGGCCTGGATGGGTAGGAACAGGCTTAGACTCAATCCCTCCAAGACTGAGTGGCTGTAGGTACCGGCATCTCAGGGTCTAGTGGCCCCATCTTTCTTGATGGGAGGGGAGTTACTGGCTCCCTCTGATAGGGTCCGCAACTTGGGTGTCCTCCTGGATGCTCGACTGTTTTTAGAAGATCATTTGACAGCCGTCACCAGGGGGTTCGCCTGGTGCACCAGTTGCATCCTTTCCTAGATCGGGATGCCCTTCGCACGGTCACTCATTTTTATTTTATTTTTATTTTATTTTAATTCAATTTATATGCCGCCCTTCTCCCGAAGGACTCAGGGCAGCTCACAATAAAAAACATGAAATATACAAAAACATATACAACATAACAAGACAATACAAGATAAAAACAGACAAACAACTAGACAATGCAGAGTTAAAATGGGGCCGATAAAATGCGAATTCATAAATAATTAAAAAGTCCTAAAAATATTAAAAACAGTTAAAAGTCAACCGTAGCCAGCTTGGTTAAAAAGCCACATCTTCGGGTCGTGTCAGAAGGAGCGAAGGTCAGGGGCAGTCCGAAGTTCAACGAAGTTCAAAATGAAACTTATCATAGTCATCAAGGTAGTATTATAAATAAAAGTCATTCAACCGCAGATAGTTTGTTCATAAGAAACATTTGCAGTTCTTGTATGTCCTTTCCATTTTCTTTTGGTCTTGTTGAAATGCCTTTCCTTCCTTCTGCTCCCCTTCTCCATTCAATGGATCCTATCATTTTTGGCAATTGTGCTTCCTTAGTCCGAGTAGTCTTGCGGCCTTGAGATGCTTTACTTTCATAGCCAGCATAAATGAGGCAATTTGCACAATCAAGGGCAATGTAAAACTCCATTATATCTTTTCGTTGGAAGGATTCATCTTTAACTACAGTACGGTGGTTACGCACTCAGAATATTAAGAAAAAAGGCAATGCTGAATGTAACATTTTAGAACAAAGGAGCCCAAACTGAATGCCGAAACTCTGCTTAGCAGTAATAGGGGCTTTATTCAGAAGATTTGAGTTGTGTTAACCATCTTGGGGTAGGTTTCCAGGGAAGGAGATGGAGACTCCAAACAAGGCTGTTGAAGAATAAGTTGGGTTTGCTTATTTTACTTAAAACAACACACGTCTGAACAACACCTTTATGACCATATGTTTTGTCATTATGGGTAGATACTCTGCAAACTCATATACGAGACATCGGAAATCTTCAGCTCCCTCATGGATACTAACATCCTGAGGGATGAGTTAGCCTAGAAATCCTGAAAATTGCATGTGTCAGTTTTTCAGGAAATGATTTTTCAGAGGCAATAAAACCGATTCATCTGAGCTTATATTCAGAGTCTGAGGAGAATAACCCTGAAATTGTTTGACTCATCTTGGGAAGGGATTGAGAGAGGTTTATGGCTTCTTAAAGGGATCAATTCTACTTGCCCTGTACTGTACAACAACAATAACAAAAAAATGGCTCAGTGGTTCTTCCAGGATTCAGGAGAGCAGTTTGCACTTGCTCTAAGATAGGGAGATGGACAGTTCCGGCCTTGAGATGCAGATGGGTCATTGGGTTTGCTCCTTGTATTAAGGGATGCCTCCCCTGCCATCTTGGGTTTTGTTCTTATAGGACTTCATTGCTTCAAAGTGTGCCTTATTTGTTTGACCCTCTGCTTTGTTAGGGGTGCGTGGGATGCAGACTTCAGACCACCGCACACATGTATTTCCTTGCCTTACAAGATAAATGGTGCCTGCAGGACAGGCCTTGCTAATCTGAGGATGGGTGAGCTTCACCTGGAGGATTCCTCTGTGCAGCATAACATGGAGACATCCAGCACTGCTGTCTGTGTTTCACAAATGACACCTCTTCGTAGAAACCAGTCCACAGAATCTAAGCTGTCCTCGGTGCCTGCCGCTGCCCTTCCCATCCCTAGCCTCAGAGGGAGAGTGCCAGTCAGAGGATGCGTGGGTGTAGGAGACCGACCGAAGCCATTGGATACTGCTGGGTTGAGGTTTTTGTCTGTAACAATGAACAGCACTATCCATTTCTCCCAGAGAGCCAGGATTCAAAAGGAAGCTGAAGCGAATGGGACTCGCAGGTGTGTCCCTTATCCTTCTGAAGGCCGGCTTCTTTCCTTGCCTGTGACAGCACCAGCAGAGAATGTGGTTTTTCGCAAATGCCTCTGACAGCCCAATATTTGAAGGTGACACAACTGGCAGAATTCAATAAACCCGCTTTGCGTGGCTGTTGGCATTGTTTGGTGCTCAGGTGGTGTGCTGAAGGGGGTGAAGGAAACTGAACTGCCGGAGGAAACTTCTTTATCTTAGTGGCTATTATGATGGAGCTAAATTAAACAAGCCCGTTGCTGAGAAGAAGCAGGCACTGAAGTCTCCCAGGAAGACTCTCTTGTTAATCAAAACAGAAAAGTCCCCCCCTTCTCCCCCCACCCCACTTTCTTTTCTTCCATTTAAGGATCAGAAAGACTCCCGCATTTCTTGTGGCTGCAGAGAATTCAGGAGGAGGAGGAGGGGGAGGAGGAAATGCCACACCAAATATCAAATCCACAGGACAGTGTTTGTGTGGCTTTTTTGTGTTGCTGAATAAAAGTGGGTTAACCCCTGTGATATTGATGCTTATTCTTGACCACTTTGCAGACGCTGCCTATGTGAACGTCCTATTTCCCTGTGATGCTTATGCCATTAAATGGTCACAGCAGCAGTTCTGAGGTGTGTTATAATCCATGAAAACCTTTTGACACAGCATTGTGAAAAGGCTGGCCCACCTTTTCTTTAAGGCCTTTTTCCTCCCCTTTTGTGGGCTAAGTTTTTAAACATCTTTTGGATTGTGGGTACAATATTTTCAGCTGGATCTTGCAAACTGGCTTGAGATGGAAGAGGCAGCACCATGCAGAACAAATAAATACCTTTCTCTGAATTCAGGGAGAAATCGCAACATTATGTTGTGACAACCGTGGTACTCTATATATAGGTGATGCTTCTGTCTTGCATTTTTTGCATTTGCATTTACTCATTTGTTTTACTGAATCCCAACCTGGTACTTTGCTAAAGAATTCATTTTGTTCTAGATAAAGCAAGGGTATCAGGAACTCTTTGGAATGAGATGTAGGCCCTGTGATTGTAGACAAACTGGAGACAGATTTAACAGATTAACAGAGTTGGAAGGGACCTTGTAGGTCATCTAGTCCAACCCCCCCCACTCAAACAGGAGACCCTACACCATTTTTGCCAAATGGCAGTCCAATCTCTTCTTGAAAATCTCAAGTGATGAAGCTCCCACAACTTCCAAAGGCAAGTTGTTCCATTGGTTGATTGTTCTCACTGTTAGAAAGTTCCTCCTTATTTCTAGGTTGAAACTCTCCTTGGTCAGTTTCCATCCATTATTCCTTGTCTGGCCTTCAGGTGCTTTGGAAAACAGTTTGACCCACTCCTCTCTATGGCAGCCCCTCCCCTCTAGTGATTAATTTAAAGGAAACTACTCAGTGATGGAATGTGGACCTGGAGAAACCATGGAGGGGAGTGTTGGTATCCCAGAGCTTTCCCAGGAAGGAGGCAGCACATTCCAGAGAGAAGCCCAAATTAGGAGACTACACAATCCCACACCAGATGGAAGGGTGGGGAAGAGATTCAGGATAGCCACCACCCTAGAATTTCTCAGAGTATATCTATCAGAGTAGAGGGTTATAGCTTTAGAGTGACAAGATTCTGTCCATTAAATGTAAGCAAATGAAGGATTGGACTCTATTGGATTTCACTGTTTCACCTTTGGGTTTGACATACTACGGTGTATGGGGAATATGTATAAATGCCTTCCTGGCTGTTAGATCACTACTCAGATAGCTAATCATTAGTGACCTCTATAAATCAGCAAATATTGTAAACAGCCTTAGTGGGAATATATATCCTGATCCTGAGGCGTTCTCCAAATCTGGAGGTTTGATAGATCATCACCCCACTCTTCCATCTTGCTTTATATGCTTCTCATATTTTTCTGAGGTTTTGCAGATTTGCATTTACTCATTTGTTCCAGTGGACAGCAGATGCTGGAAGTTGCTTTCCATTTCTCAAAATGAAGCAGGACATGCTTAAAGTTGCCTTCCATTCCTTAAGAAATATTCCCCATGCACTCTAAATAGCATGTTCAGTGTGGTACTATGGCCTTCTGTGACCTGGATGCAATGCATCTGTTTATGCAGTCAGATTTGCACCGGTCTTTTTGCTCATGTATCACACCATTTATACATGTTCAGCTGGTTGTCCACTAGTATGCCTAGATTTTCATACTTAGAGCTGCAAAGATAAATTTCCTCAATCCTGTCTTTGTGAGAAGGTGGCTTTGGCGGTGAGAATGGTTGTGCTGCTTCCTCTCATTTTAGTTCTCTTAACAGCTTAATACCCCTTGCTAATCCTTTCCCATTGCTAGTGAGCTGACATTTTTTTAAAAAAAAGGTTAACTAGAAAAGATGTGGACAAGACTTGACTGGGTGATGGCAGAAAAGAGAAATAGAGAAAAGGAGCCAATGAAGGCTATGGCTAAGCACATTGATTTGTGCTTAATAAATTGTAAGCCACCCTGAGTCTCCAGAGAAGGGCGGGATATAAGTTGGAATAAAAAAAAAATAAATGTTCTGTTTTCTTCTGAAACTTTTATTTTCTTGGATTTATCCAGGGTTGGCCTACCAGGGGTTGAAAAGCTCAATAAATTGCATGCTGGCAGGTGTCGCACATTGGCGGTTGTGACACATATTTTGAGTGAGAGGGAGCCACAGCAGAGGGGTGAAAGAGCCACATGCGGCTCAAGAGCCGCAGGTTGCTGACCCCTGTCTTAGGACCACTAGAACTGGGCTGTAGTGACCACTAGATGGCAAAGAAAAGCGAGAGTTTTCTGTTATGCTTGGCTGCCATCTAATGGTTGTCCAAGTAGTTGCAGGCAAGATCTGGTAGCTTTAGGACAGGGGTCGGCAACCTTAAATGCTCAAAGAGCCATTTGGACCCGTTTGCCACAGAAAAGAAAACACCGGGAACCAAAAAAAACTTCCCATGCCTGATTATTTTCTGAGCAGCCGCAGAACTAGCATATGTAGTTGAATTAAATGTTCTGTTTTCTTCTGAAACTTTTCTTTTCTTGGATTTATCCATGGTTGGCCTACCGGGTGTTGAAAAGCTCAATAAATCCCATGCCAGGTGGGTGTCACACATTGGTAGTTGTGACGCATATGTTGAGTGACCGGGAGCCGCAGCAGAGGGGTGAAAGAGCCACATGCAGCTCCAGAGCCGCAGGTTGCTGAGCCCTGCCCTAATCTGTTGATTTCATTTTATGGAAATGGGCCCAACACAGGACTTTCTAACTAATGGCTAGAAAGCATTTTCCAGCACAATGTTCTGTAGATGGGTTGTCTTACAGCTCCCATCCAGAGGTGTATTCAGGCGGTTCGGACCGGTTCAGGCTGGTTCGGACTGGTTCAGGCCGGACCAGTTCAGGCGAACTGGTAGTAGCAACCTGCACCCACCCGGGTGCAATCCCATCCTATATCGCTGTGTTGTTTGATGTCGCTTGCATGTTTGTTTGACGTTGCACGTATGCGCGGATGGCGCCTGCTCACATTTCTGGTCCTGGGCGAACCGGTTGCTACACTATTGGGAACCCACCTGTGCTCCCATCCATCCTTTCTCCTCTGGAGGCATCACAACTGTTAAGTCAAAATATTCTATAGAGCTGGCTCAACAGATGTCCCTTGTTTGCACATCACTTGTCACGACTACATCGAATTGTATGGATTTTATTGTCTTTCGCCACAGGCAACATCTCCGCATAAGGCCGCCTTAATTAAACTGTCTAAAGAGAAGGGCAAGGATCGTTCCTGAAAATGAACAGATATTATTCTGGCCCTTCCCTGTGGGGTAATGAATCTCAGCATGAGTCTTTAGAGGTCCCGAGTAGTCTGACCTTTATTTAATTTAAGGGCAAACTTTTACCCGAAATGATTTCCTGTTATTAAATTTGGTGGCAGCGCCAATTCCGTGTTCAAGTGGAGAAATTAAGCATACTTGCAAGCTCATCAGCTCTGAAAATAAATTGCTTTCAAATATAAAGTTTCTTGAAAGGTTGTGGAAGAGACCACCCCCCCCCCACGTCTCTGAAAGAGACTTCCAGAAAATGTGGATGTTCAAGATGTTGGTATAAATTGCTTCTGCGGCAGGTGTATGTTTATAGGAGAAGAGAGGGCAGAGTCAAGTGAGCCATCAGCCCAGAATCAATACATTGCCATAAATGGTCCAGGTTCAACGCTTCTTGAATTCCGTTGATGCTTATCTGGCACCAATTGAGCACTGAACTTTAGTTGACTAGATTCTTATATACGAGTCTGAGTGGTAAATCTTGACATAAGGCCCGATTTTTTGTGCCTGACAATGCTTTCCAGAAGAGCTGCCTGCTTGCCAGCTTTCATTTTTTTTTAAATTTTATTTATTTGGGAAATTTATATGGCCATCTCCTTGGTGTGGTGGCCTAGAGGTGGAGCTCTGGCCTCACGATCAGGAGGCTGTGAGTTCGATGCTAGGTAGAGGCAGATATTTCTCATTCTGGGCACGATGAGAATACAGGTAAATCTGCTGAACAAAACTCCGTACTGGTGTCAGGAAGGGCATCTGGCCATTCAAACACTCTGCTAGCTCCATTCAGTTGCCCACACTCCACCCCGCAAGAGATTATGGGATCGTTAAAAGACGATGAGATGGCCATCTCCTGACTCTAGGCGGCTTACAAGCAATAAAAACATAGT